>CAWUFW010002617.1:0-207500 GCA_963921515.1 Calotriton arnoldi
CTCTCTCACTGACTGACTCTCTCACTGACTGACTCTCTCACTGACTGACTCTCTCACTGACTGACTGACTCTCACTGACTGACTCTCACTGACTGACTGACTCTCACTGACTGACACTGACTGACTGACTGACTCTCACTGACTCTCACTGACTGACACTGACTGACTCTCTCACTGACTGACTGACTCTCTCACTGACTGACTCACTGACTCACTGACTGACTCACTGACTCACTGACTCTCTCACTCTCTCACTGACTGACTCTCACTCTCTCTCTCACTGACTGACTCTCACTCTCTCACTGACTGACTCTCACTCTCTCACTGACTGACTCTCACTGACTGACTGACTCTCACTGACTGACACTGACTGACTCTCTCACTGACTGACTGACTCTCTCACTGACTGACTCACTGACTCACTGACTGACTGACTCTCTCACTGACTGACTCTCACTCTCTCTCTCACTGACTCTCACTATCTCTCTCACTGACTCTCACTATCTCTCTCACTGACTGACTCACTCTCTCTATCACTGACTGACTCACCGACTGACTCACTGACTGACTCACTAACTGACTCTCACTCTCTCACTGACTCGCACTCTCTCACTGACTCGCACTCTCTCACTGACTCGCACTCTCTCACTGACTCATTTTCTCTCACTGACTGACTCTCACACTCTCTCTCTTACTGACTGACTAACTGACTCTCTCATTCTCTCACTGACTGACTCTCTCATTCTCTCTCACTGACTCTCTCTCACTGACTCTCTCTCACTGACTCTCTCTCACTGACTCTCTCTCACTGACTCTCTCTCACTGACTCTCTCACTGACTCTCTCTCACTACCTCTCTCTCTCTCACTGACTCTCTCTCTCACTGACTCTCTCTCTCACTGACTCTCTCTCTCTCTCACTGACTCTCTCACTGACTCTCTCTCACTGACTCTCTCTCACTGACTCTCTCTCACTGACTCTCTCTCACTGACTCTCTCTCACTGACTCTCTCTCACTGACTCTCTCACTGATTCTCTCACTGACTCTCTCTCTCACTGACTCTCTCTCTCACTGACTCTCTCTCTCTCACTGACTCTCTCTCTCTCACTGACTCTCTCTCTCACTGACTCTCTCTCTCACTGACTCTCTCTCTCACTGACTCTCTCTCTCACTGACTGACTCTCTCTCACTGACTCTCTCTCTCACTGACTGACTCTCTCTCTCACTGACTGACTGACTCACTCTCTCACTGACTGACTCACTCTCTCACTGACTGACTGACTCACTGACTGACTCTCTCACTGACTCTCACTCTCTCTCTCTGAGTCACTGACTGACTCTCTCACTGACTCTCTCACTGACTGACTCTCTCACTGACTGACTGACTCTCACTGACTGACTCTCACTGACTGACTGACTGACTCTCACTGACTCGCACTCTCTCTCACTGACTCGCACTCTCACTGACTCGCATTTTCTCTCACTGACTCGCATTTTCTCTCACTGACTGACTCTCGCACACTCTTACTGACTGACTAACTGACTCAATCTCTCTCACTGTCTCTCTCACTCACTGACTGACTCTCACTGACTCTGACTGACTCTCTCACTGACTGACTGACTCTCTCACTCTCACTGAGTGACTCACTGACTGACCCTCTCACTGACTCTCTCACTGACTGACTCTCTCTCTCTCTCTCTCTCTCTCTCTCTCTCACTGACTGACTCTCACTGACTGACTCTCACTGACTGACTCTCACTGACTGACTCTCACTGACTGACTCTCTCTGACTGACTCTCTCTGACTGACTCTCTCTGACTGACTCTCTCTGACTGACTCTCTCTGACTGACTCTCTCTCTGACTGACTCTCTCTCTGACTGACTCTCTCTCTGACTGACTCTCTCTCTGACTGACTCTCTGACTGACTCTCTCACTGACTGACTCTCTGACTGACTCTCTCTCTGACTGACTCTCTCACTGACTGACTGACTCTCTCACTGACTCTCTCACTGACTGACTCTCACTCTCTCTCTCACTGACTGACTCTCTCACTGACTGACTCTCTCACTGACTGACTCTCTCACTGACTGACTCTCTCACTGACTGACTCTCTCACTGACTCACTCACTCACTGACTCACTCACTCACTGACTCACTCACTCACTGACTCACTGACTGACTCTCACTGACTGACTCTCACTGACTGACTCTCACTGTCTCTCTCACTGACTCTCACTGTCTCTCTCACTGACTCTCACTGACTCACTCACTGACTGACTCTCTCACTGACTCTCACTGACTGACTCACTGACTGACTGACTCACTCTCTCACTGACTCACTCACTCTCGCACTCTCTTACTGACTGACTAACTGACTCAATCTCTCACTGACTGACTCCCTTACTCTCTCACTGACTCACTGACTCACTGACTGACTCGGTCACTGACTGACTCACTCTCTCGCTCTCACCGACTGACTGTCTCTCTCACTGACTGAGTGACTCTCACTCTCTCTCACTGACTGACTGACTCTCACTCACTGACTCTCTCACTGACTCTCTCACTGACTCTCTCACTGACTCTCTCACTGACTCTCTCACTGACTCTCTCACTGACTCTCTCACTGACTCTCACTGACTGACTCTCTCACTGACTGACTCTCTGACTCACTGACTGACTCACTGACTCACTCTCTCACTGACTCTCTCACTGACTCTCTCACTGACTCTCTCACTGACTCTCTCACTGACTGACTCACTGACTGACTCACTGACTGACTCACTGACTGACTCACTGACTGACTCACTGACTGACTCACTGACTGACTCACTGACTGACTGACTCACTGACTGACTCACTGACTGACTGACTCACTGACTGACTCTCTCACTGACTGACTCTCTCACTGACTGACTCTCTCACTGACTGACTCTCTCACTGACTGACTCTCACTCTCTCACTGACTGACTCTCTCACTCTCTCTCACTGACTGACTCTCTCACTGACTGACTGACACTCTCACTCTCTCTCTCACTGACTCTCACTACTCTCTCACTGACTCTCACTACTCTCTCACTGACACTTACTGACTGACTCTCACTCTCTCGCACTGACTCACTGACTGACTGTCTCTCTCACTGACTCTCTCACTGACTGACTCTCACTGACTGTCTGACTCTCACTGACTGTCTGACTCTCACTGACTGTCTGACTCTCACTGACTGTCTGACTCTCACTGACTGTCTGACTCTCACTGACTGTCTGACTCTCACTGACTGTCTGACTCTCACTGACTGTCTGACTCTCACTTACTGTCTGACTCTCTCACTGACTGACTGACTCTCACTGACTGACTCACTGACTGACTGACTCACTGACTGACTGACTCTCTCACTGACTGACTGACTCTCTCACTGACTGACTCTCTCACTGACTGACTCTCTCACTGACTCTCTCACTGACTGACTCTCTCACTGACTGACTCTCTCACTGACTCTCTCACTGACTCTCTCACTGACTCTCTCACTGACTCTCTCACTGACTCTCACTGACTCACTGACTGTCTCTCACTGACTGTCTCTCACTGACTGTCTCTCACTGACTGTCTCCCACTGACTGTCTCTCACTGACTGACTGACTCTCTCACTGACTCTCACTGACTCTCTCACTGGCTGACTCTCTCACTGGCTGACTCTCTCACTGGCTGACTCTCTCACTGGCTGACTCTCTCACTGGCTGACTCTCTCACTGGCTGACTCTCTCACTGGCTGACTCTCTCACTGGCTGACTCTCTCACTGGCTGACTCTCTCACTGGCTGACTCTCTCACTGGCTGACTCTCTCACTGGCTGACTCTCTCACTGGCTGACTCTCTCACTGGCTGACTCTCTCACTGGCTGACTCTCTCACTGGCTGACTCTCTCTCTGACTGACTCTCTCTCTGACTGACTCTCTCTCTGACTGACTCTCTCTCTGACTGACTCTCTCTCTGACTGACTCTCTCTCTGACTGACTCTCTCTCTGACTGACTCTCTCTCTGACTGACTCTCTCTCTGACTGACTCTCTCTCTGACTGACTCTCTGACTGACTCTCTGACTGACTCTCTCACTGACTGACTCTCTCACTGACTGACTCTCTCACTCTCTCACTGACTGACTCTCTCACTCTCTCACTGACTGACTCTCTCACTCTCTCTGACTGACTCTCTGACTGACTCTCTCTGACTGACTCTCTCTGACTGACTCTCTCTGACTGACTCTCTCTGACTGACTCTCTCTGACTGACTCTCTCTGACTGACTCTCTCTCACTGACTCTCACTGACTCTCACTGACTCTCACTGACTCACTGACTGACTGACTCTCACTGACTTTCTCTCTCTCTCTGACTGTCTCTCTGACTGTCTCACTGACTGTCTCACTGACTGTCTCACTGACTGTCTCACTGACTGACTCACTGACTGACTCACTGACTGACTCTCTCACTCTCTCTCTCACTCTCTGACTGACTCTCTCACTGACTGACTCTCTCACTGACTGACTCTCTCACTGACTGAGTCTCTCACTGACTGACTCTCTCACTGACTGACTCTCTCACTGACTGACTCTCTCACTGACTGACTCTCTCACTGACTGACTCTCTCACTGACTGACTCTCACTCTCTCACTGACTGACTCTCTCACTCTCTCACTGACTGACTCTCTCACTGACTGACTGACACTCTCACTCTCTCTCTCACTGACTCTCACTACTCTCTCACTGACTCTCACTACTCTCTCACTGACTCTCACTACTCTCTCACTGACTCTCACTACTCTCTCACTGACACTTACTGACTGACTCTCACTCTCTCGCACTGACTCACTGACTGACTGTCTCTCTCACTGACTGACTCTCACTGACTGACTCTCACTGACTGTCTGACTCTCTCACTGACTGACTGACTCTCACTGACTGACTCACTGACTGACTGACTCACTGACTCACTGACCGACTGACTCTCTCACTGACTGACTGACTCTCTCACTGACTGACTCTCTCACTGACTGACTCTCTCACTGACTGACTCTCTCACTGACTGACTCTCTCTCACTGACTCTCTCACTCACTGACTCTCTCACTGACTCACTGACTCTCACTGACTGTCTCTCACTGACTGTCTCTCACTGACTGTCTCTCACTGACTGTCTCCCACTGACTGTCTCTCACTGACTGACTGACTCTCTCACTGACTCTCTCACTGGCTGACTCTCTCACTGGCTGACTCTCTCACTGGCTGACTCTCTCACTGGCTGACTCTCTCACTGGCTGACTCTCTCACTGGCTGACTCTCTCACTGGCTGACTCTCTCACTGGCTGACTCTCTCACTGACTGACTCTCTCACTGACTGACTCTCTCACTGACTGACTCTCTCACTCTCTCACTGACTGACTCTCTCACTCTCTCACTGACTGACTCTCTCACTCTCTCACTGACTGACTCTCTCACTCTCTCTGACTGACTCTCTCACACTCTCTGACTGACTCTCTCTGACTGACTCTCTCTGACTGACTCTCTCTGACTGACTCTCTCTGACTGACTCTCTCTGACTGACTCTCTCTGACTGACTCTCTCTGACTGACACTGACTGACTCTCACTGACTCTCACTGACTCACTGACTGACTGACTCTCACTGACTTTCTCTCTCTCTCTGACTGTCTCTCTGACTGTCTCTCTGACTGTCTCTCTGACTGTCTCACTGACTGTCTCACTGACTGTCTCACTGACTGTCTCACTGACTGTCTCACTGACTGTCTCACTGACTGTCTCACTGACTGTCTCACTGACTGTCTCACTGACTGTCTCACTGACTGTCTCACTGACTGTCTCACTGACTGTCTCACTGACTGACTCACTGACTGACTCACTGACTGACTGTCTCACTGACTGTCTCACTGACTGTCTCACTGACTGTCTCACTGACTGTCTCACTGACTGTCTCACTGACTGTCTCACTGACTGTCTCACTGACTGTCTCACTGACTGTCTCACTGACTGTCTCACTGACTGACTCACTGACTCACTCTCTCACTCTCTCACTGACTCTCTCTCTGACTCACTCTCTGACTGACTCTCTGACTCTCTGACTGACTCACTGACTCTCTCACTGACTCACTGACTGACTCTCTCACTGACTGACTCTCTCACTGACTGACTCTCTCACTGACTGACTCTCTCACTGACTGACTCTCTCACTGACTGACTCTCTCACTGACTCTCTCACTGACTCTCTCACTGACTCTCTCTCACTGACTGACTCACTCTCTCTCACTGACTGACTCTCACACTCTCTTTCACTGACTGACTCTCACTGACTCTCTCACTGACTCACTGACTCTCTCACTGACTCACTGACTCTCTCACTGACTGAATCTCTCACTGACTCTCTCACTGACTGACTCTCACTCTCACTGACTGTCTGACTCTCTCTGACTGACTCTCTCTGACTGACTCTCTCTGACTGACTCTCTCTGACTCTCTGACTGACTCTCTGACTCTCTCTCTGACTGACTCTCTGACTGACTCTCTGACTGACTCTCACTGACTCTCTCACTGACTCTCTCACTGACTCTCTCACTGACTCTCTCACTGACTCTCTCACTGACTCTCTCACTGACTGACTCACTCTCTCTCACTGACTGACTGACTCTCTCTCACTGACTGACTGACTCTCACACTCTCTTTCACTGACTGACTCTCTCTGACTGATTCTCTCTGACTGACTCTCTCTGACTGACTCTCTCACTGACTCTCTCACTGACTCTCTCTGACTCTCTCTCTGACTGACTCTCTCACTGACTCTCTCTCTGACTGACTGACTCTCACTGACTCTCTCTCTCTGACTGACTCTCTCACTGACTGACTCTCTCTGACTGACGACTGACTCTCACTGACTCTCACTGACTCTCACTGACTCTCACTGACTCTCACTGACTCTCACTGACTCTCTCACTGACTCTCACTCTCACTGTCTGACTCTCACTGACTCACTGACTGACTCTCTCTCACTCTCTCTCTCACTGACTGACTCTCTCTCACTCTCTCTCACTGACTGTCTGACTCTCTCTGACTGACTCTCTGACTGACTCTCTGACTGACTCTCTGACTGACTCTCTGACTGACTCTCTGACTGACTCTCTGACTGACTCTCTGACTGACTGACTCTCTCACTGACTGACTCTCTCACTGACTGACTCTCTCACTGACTGACTGACTCTCTGACTGACTGACTGACTCTCTGACTGACTGACTGACTCTCTGACTGACTGACTGACTCTCTCACTGACTGACTGACTCTCTCACTGACTCTCTCTGACTGACTCTCACTGACTCTCTCTCTCTGACTGACTCTCACTGACTCTCTCTCTCTCTGACTGACTCTCACTGACTCTCTCTCTGACTCTCTGACTGACTCTCTCTCTGACTGACTCTCTCTCTGACTGACTCTCTCTCTGACTGACTCTCTCTCTGACTGACTCTCTCTCTGACTGACTCTCTCTCTGACTGACTCTCTCACTGACTCTCTCACTGACTGACTCTCTCACTGACTGACTCTCTCACTGACTGACTCTCTCACTGACTGACTCACTGACTGACTCTCTCACTGACTGACTCTCTCACTGACTGACTCTCTCACTGACTGACTCTCTCACTGACTGACTCTCTCACTGACTGACTCTCTCTGACTGACTCTCTCTGACTGACTCTCTCTGACTGACTCTCTCTCTGACTCTCTCTCTGACTGACTCTCTCTGTGACTGACTCTCTCTGTGACTGACTCTCTCTGTGACTGACTCTCTCTGTGACTGACTCTCTCTGTGACTGACTCTCTCTGTGACTGACTCTCTCACTGACTGACTCTCTCACTGACTGACTCTCTCACTGACTGACTCTCTCACTGACTGACTCTCTCACTGACTGACTGTAGGAAGGTGGAATCTGACTATATGGTTGCCCCCACTTTTTTCCTGGTGTTTTGCTGGTTTATGACTTAGTTGGACTGGGACCCTGCTATTCAGGGCCCCAGTCTATCTGCTCTCTCTAAACGACATGGAGTGCACTCTAGGTGCACTAGTGATTGGATACTGTGGTGCCTTATGAGTCCCTAGTATATGGTACCTTAGGTGCCAAGGGCATAGGTACTTCACAGGCCTCCCAGGGGCTGCAGCAGGTGTTATGCCACCCCTGGGAAGCAGTCTAAATCTGACACCACAGGCCTGCTACTGCAGCCTGGGTGAGGTGGTGCTAGCACCCCTCACTGAGATATAGGTTTCCTATATCTCTCCTGCACACACATATAAACCTATCAGTCACCCCTAAGGCAGGCCCTATCAATCCTGAGGGCAGGGTGCTTGGCTTCTATGTGAGGGGTGCCTCTGCATGAGCAGGGCCCCTCTGCAGTTCTCAGAGTCCATTCTCTGGTGCTGTTTGTGGATGCGGTTAAACCATATACTATTTAAGTGCATTATATCCTCGCGGTAAATGCTAACTTTGGAATGGCTGCATCAAAACATGTCGTGTTTGGTGTCAAACATCTTGGAATACTACCCCCCGCCAATCTTGGCGGCGGGGGTAGCATTCCACCCTTCTAGAGGGATAAGACATGTACCTGCTGTGGAAACGCGGTAGAATCCTAAAGAGCCCTGGCATCACAAAATGGATGCCACCAGTCACAGACACTGGGCTGCCCTCCTGCTGATGACCGAAACTCGCAGTGG
Source organism: Calotriton arnoldi (assembly GCA_963921515.1). Classification (NCBI taxonomy): domain Eukaryota; kingdom Metazoa; phylum Chordata; class Amphibia; order Caudata; family Salamandridae; genus Calotriton; species Calotriton arnoldi. Next base: position 8,758 of record CAWUFW010002617.1, read on the forward strand.
AGGAAGCCCAACAATAGGCATCCTGTCACAGGGAGGTGTAACCACCTTCCAGACAGGGTTTAGTGTATTGGGGCTGGGTGGGTGCACTCTTAGAGTGCTTTGAAGTCCTGCACTGGGGAGCAGAAGGCTCCTCTGTGCATATGCCAGTTCAAACCAGCTCAGGGGCTACCTGCCCCTGCTCTGGCGCGAAACTGGACAAAGGGAAGTGGGTGTAGCCACCCCCTCCCTTGACCCTCCCATAGGTGGGGTCATAGAGCTAGTCCTTCCCTCTTTTTAGTATAAGAGGGGGAACCTTGCCATTGCAAAGCAGATAACCCCTGGACGACGCTCTACAGAAGAATCCTGGCCCTTCGACGTTCCACTACCTTTGGAAGACAGAAGAATCTCCCTTGGAGTCAAGGAGTGACTCCCTGCTTGGCAGGCACCAAAACGACAACGACGGTCGCAAACTACGCCGCTCCCGCCGGAGTCCGAGGTCCCTGCAGCCCAAGAAGTGGATTTCCTGACCTCTCCCAGGCCATCGTGAGTCCCCAGCGAAGCTGAGGCAAGTGGACCCCACGAGTAACGAGGAACCGCGACCCCTGGGTACCGTGCACTATTGTCGAGTGCAACCCCTTCACAACGTTCTACGAACTTGTGCTTTGGACCACGTGTGGTCCCGACCTCCAGCAGGAATCCCTCCGAAGATCAGAGGCCTACACCGTCCCGAGTGACCGTGGGCCCCTGTTGAGTGATTCCGCCCGAGGTGTCTTCGCGATCCCTTGCCCGCTGGCTTGTGGGTCCCCAGAAGACTTCTTAACCAAACCAAAGGGCTCCCCTGGTTGCTCCAGGCCTGCCCTGACTTACCCTCGCTGGGTGAGTCCCTCAGACCTTGCTGGTCTGCGCCATCGACTTTTCTTCATCTCCCCGAGACTTGCGGCTGCCAAGGCTTGTTGGCTCCGATCGAGTTGCCGACACCGCAGTCAGCTGCAGACGTCGAGGGACACACCGAATCCAGCTCCTGGTCGTTGTCGACGCCTTCTGGACCACGTGGCCGAAGAGTCAAGGCACCTGCAACCGACCTGAAGCGACCGACGACGGTGGGCATCCATCTTCCTTGCCCCGGGTCACTGCCAAGTGACTTTGAACACTGTCCCCTCTGCTTTCAGGTCATCCTTCTTCAGAATCCAGGCTTGGATTCCACCGGACACTTCTTCAGCTCCCGCAAGCAGCAAGTCTTCTTTGTTCGCCATTGAAAACGACGCCGCGACCCGACACCAAAGGACACCTGTGCACCCGGCTTCCCTGGGTGAGGTAACTCCAGCACTACGGTGCTCCTGTGGGTGTGGGCCCTAGAACTACTTACCCTGTAAGTGACTTGCTTGTAGGTTCTTCCGAAGTATCCTAAAACTCTTTATTTCCAACCGCGACTTGCCCCATTGAAGTTAACGGCGATTCGCGCCTGTGTATCCACACTGCACGCGTCCCCGTGGGTCCTTTACTTACCTGCCTTGGGTGGTTTCGTGAGGCCCCAGCACTTCTGAAGGCCCTAGGCCTTGTCTCCTTGCAAGTCGTTGTTTCTAAGTCTCTTACTTAGTATATGGTCTGGTACGCCCCTAGGGCCCCAGCCATATTTTGTGCTTAACTTATTGTGAAACGTTGATTTGTGCATATGTTTGTCTTCTAATCTCATAAAGAGATTAGTAGAGAGTTATTTAGAAATAAATACATATATATTTGATATATATACCTGTGTGGTGTCTTTTCATTTGGTGATTCAAGAGATTATATGGTAAAACAAGCTGCTTTACATTCCTCCGAGACTTAGCCTGAAGGCTGCTCTCCACAGCTACCACTAGGATAGCTTTCTTTAAAAGGTTGTCTTAAACCTATCTACCATAAGAGTCGATTTGCCCTGGTGCAAGGTGTCCACTTTAATTAGTGAACAGCATATACCAGGCCAACTTCTCACACTGACTCTCTCACTGACTGACTCTCTCACTGACTGACTCTCTCACTGACTGACTCTCTCACTGACTGACTCTCTCACTGACTGACTCTCTCACTGACTGACTGTCTCACTGACTGACTGTCTCACTGACTGACTGTCTCACTGACTGACTGTCTCACTGACTGACTGTCTCACTGACTGACTGTCTCACTGACTGACTGTCTCACTGACTGACTGTCTCACTGACTGACTGTCTCACTGACTGACTCACTGACTGACTCACTGACTGACACTGACTGACTCACTGACTGACTCACTGACTGACTCTCTCTCTCTCTCTCTCTCTCTCACTGACTGACTCTCTCTCTCACTGACTCTCTCTCTCACTGACTCTCTCTCTCACTGACTCTCTCTCTCACTGACTGACTCTCTCACTGACTCTCTCACTGACTCTCTCACTGACTCTCTCACTGACTCTCTCACTGACTCTCTCACTGACTCTCTCACTGACTCTCTCACTGACTCTCTCACTGACTGACTCTCTCACTGACTGACTCTCTCACTGACTCTCTGTGACTGACTGACTCTGTGACTGACTGACTCTATGACTGTCTGACTCTCTCACTGACTCTCACTGACTCTCTCACTGACTGACTCTCTCACTGACTGACTCTCTCACTCTTTCTCACTGACTGACTGACTCTCTCACTGACTGACTCGCTGACTGACTGACTCTCACTCTCTCTCTCACTGGCTGACTGACTGACTCTCACTCTCTCTCTCTCTCTCTCTCTCTCTCTCTCACTGGCTGACTGACTCTCTCTCTCACTGACTGACTCTCACTCTCTCTCACTGACTTACTCTCACTCTCTCTGACTGACTGACTCTCTGACTGACTGACTCTCACTGACTGACTCTCACTCTCTCACTGACTGACTGACTCACTCTCTCTCACTGACTGACTCGCTGACTGACTGACTCTCACTCTCTCTCTCACTGGCTGACTGACTCTCCTGACTGACTCTCTGACTGACTGACTCTCACTCTCTCACTGACTGACTCTCTCTCTCTCACTGACTGACTGACTCTCTCACTCTCTCTCTCACTGACTGACTGATTAACTGACTCACTGACTGACTCTCTCTCACTCTCTCTCACTGACTGACTCTCTCTCACTCTCTCTCACTGACTGACTGACTCTCTCACTCTCTCTCTCACTGACTGACTGATTAACTGACTCACTGACTGACTCTCTCTCACTCTCTCTCTCACTGACTGACTCTCTCTCACTCTCTCTCACTGACTGTCTGACTCTCTCTGACTGACTCTCTGACTGACTCTCTGACTGACTCTCTGACTGACTCTCTGACTGACTCTGACTGACTCTCTGACTGACTCTCTGACTGACTCTCTGACTGACTGACTCTCTGACTGACTCTCTGACTGACTGACTCTCACTCTCTCTCACTGACTGACTCTCACTCTCTCTCACTGACTAACTCTCACTCTCTCTCACTGACTGACTCTCACTCTCTCTCACTGACTGACTCTCTGACTGACTGACTCTCACTCTCTCTCTCTCTCACTGACTGTTATACAGGTACTATTTCCCAACCTGATAGAAGTTGCCAGCATTGAAAGGACAAACAAAACCTCAAGACATGCTGCAGACTTCTGTACAGCACAGCTTAAAGACATAGGCAAAGTCAATATCTCTGGCTAAACACTTATAAGGTCCCAAAGGCGAGACCTATTGGCTATGCCAAAGCTTGTTTTGGGGAATGTAGTTGAATTGCTGACAGCCCTCTATGGGCTGGAAGCTATTTAGTAGCACATATTCAGCGGGCATTCAAATGGATGTAAATGGCTGTGAGACAAAAAGACTGATGAAAATAGGTATTTGGAGCTCGATGTATAACCTTTTACTGAATGTGGGGCGTATCTGAGTTGGGCTCGGTGCAACACTTTCCCCAAGCTAGCACTTACATTGTGACACCGCTGAAAATGGTGGAAGGTTAAAAATCTCTAGCCTGTACATCTGGTATCCCCATCTGGTGTCTTTCTACATTTGAAAATATTGCCCACGTGATTAAGAGGAAGACATGCATGGACGCAGTAGTTACAACGCGAGTTGGAGATTTCTACCATTCAGATAACTTTAAAAAAAAAAAAAACTTGCATACATTTGACAGCCATAGGTACAGTTAGATATCCCTCTGAGTCAAATCATGATATATGGCTTCTTAGACATTAAATTTGCTTGAAATGGGAATGTGGGGTCATGAAACTCAATGTGTCTAAGGTGCTCTAGTTTAATTTGACTCTGGGCTATGGCAAGGGAGTGGTGACTTGCTTGCACTGGTCATTGAGAGAGTATGGGGGTCATTGCAACTAAATTGACTCTAATGGTGAGGACTGTACTAGAGAAGTTCACTTGACCGCATTAATATAACCTAAAGCATGTTTTAATTTATCTAGTTTTATTTCTCCAAAGTTTGTGATTGTGAGTTGGATCACAGCCCCAGGTACAGATCATGCTGCACTTATTTTTACCATTTGATGTGGTGCTGCCTAATACTTTACCCATACAAGCCTTGGATAGTGGGCAGTGTATCGACTCTTAGTAAGAGGACGGATTTAGTCCAGCCTAGGGTATATAGGCCTTGCGGCAAGACCAAATAAGAAACATCAGGTTTGTAAATCTGCTGAGGTGGCTTTTTTATTAACAAAATGCATAAGTGCAATGGATTGGACATCAACACGGATTCCTTTTGTGCCTGTCTGGGTGGCAGATGTATGTAAGTGAGCCAGATGAAGAGGACTAAGGACCAAAAGAGCTCACTCAGGAGAAATTGACTGGACTTCCTCTTAGAGCGAGCTAGGAATTCAGACAACATGCAACTGTAGATTGCTGCTCCATTATGTGTTTCTGAGCTGGTGGTGGAATGTGGCCCTCCCTTAAAAACACATTAAGTATCTTTGGGGATATACCCTAGGCACTATGCATTCCTCCTTACTGTGGTTTGAGTATTGTTCTATGGAAATTGCAACAATTGTGTAAGCTCAGTAGGATCTTTTTGAGAAGTTGATGGCTGCTGGAGACCTGAGTGAGGCTGACTGCCGTAATTTCCTTGGTGTTCCCTAAATGTCATGTTACCAGATAAAACACCTATTGAGATTCTTGATATATTTGGTTCAAATTGGGACCTAGTACTCTATAAGTAAATTGAGAAAAAAATGTGCTTTCCTTTCGATGTCATTGGTAAGAATGTATCCACTATGCTGATGTATACATCCTGGATTTATGAAAAATTAATTAAATGTATTTTTTCAAAAATAATACATCTGAGAAGACATGGAAATCTAAAATGCCTAATGAATGGCTTTGAGCAGAGTGGCAAAGTAATATATAGAGTGTGAATATGCTTGGAAAAGATAAAATAGGATAGAAATAAAATTATTCTAATAACACTGAACAAATCAATAGTGAGTTGAGAAACCTTTTGTGAAAAGTATAAATAAGGTACAAATATGAAAAATAAACTAAAAAGTGTTGAGCACAGTGATACACCGAGACCAGGGTGAGTAGGAAATCAGTTAAGTTTAAATCACTTTATTTCAGCCTCCACGGCCATAAAAGTACAAACCGAATAGAAGAATAAAGCAGATAAAAACATGCATAAAGGTTTTTACAGGAAAATAAGAATAAAAAAACTGAATGCAGTGTATAAAACAAGGTTTACGTGAGCATAAGTGCTGAATCATAAATCATGCTAACGCCCATTGGCTGCCTTGGCAATATGTATGGCTGCCAGAGATGATAAATACATAGCTTCCTTCCAGGCATTTACAAAACTGTACAGCAAGGTGAAGCCTGGTAGGAGTCTCGGCAGAGTAAAGTAGCGGGCAGAGGAAGGGCCTTCCTATGGAGCATCCACATAGAACCCAGAAATTTGGAAACAGAAATGGCTATTACTGGACGACAGTCTGCCCTGAGAATGCGAAGGGTGACTGAGTGGTTGGGTATACCAAGTAGCTTGCATATAAGAGCTAGCCAAGGGTGACGAGGGGGGGCATAACCTGGGCACATAAACAAGATATGAGGGAAACTCTTTTGAAGAGTTGCAAATTAGACACATGACATCACCACCTCAAACCCAACCTGAAGAGAACACTCGAAACTGGAAATACAGCTTCCTATTCAGTGTGACTAACACTAGGTCTTAAAATGACTCAAACCCACAGGTGGGCTTGAAGTCAATGAAGTCACTAGTGAATTAAGAGCAAACCGCTCTGCAAGATTCCTCAGCCACAAATGGTGACAAATGTTGCTTTTTCACAAGGGTCTTATATGGGAAATTGGTGGAATCTGGGTGATCCCACAAGTCCTGCATCCTGAGTGAGTACAAAGCTAACTTGATTTGCGATAGCCAGGGAACCGTGCTAAATTGATCAGCCTTCATGACATCCTTAAGACGTTCAACATAATGAACAACTTTGGGGATAGTCTCCAGTACAATTGGGGACACAATCTGATTTTACCCGATACCCTTGTTACTCCCAGGTCCATTAACAGTGGGTACAATGGAGTACTAGGAGGAAGAGAAGCGAGATGTCTGAGAAATTTATTCTGAGTTCTAGTCAACTCCTCATTTTTTGGGAAGCCCCACATTTCTCTCCCATAAGAGGCAGAGCCCAGTGCTTTAGCCTCGTACATCATAAGGACAGGTGAAATGGGTTTAGCATGGGACGAGGAGAATTCCATAAGTAGCGCACCAGATGCGTTTTAGTTTAATGGTTGCCTTGTTGATATGAAGATGCCAGGACATACCCTCCATGAATGTGACCCCAAGATAAGCAACAGAATCAACCTTCTGAAGGGGAACAACCCCCCCCGCCCCCAAAGAAGAAGCAACCCTTAAAAGATTTGTGTTGATTAAAGGACATCACATTGGTTTTAGTAGTGTTGATCTCCAAGTCATGTGAAGTGAAAAACTCATTGAAATGAGTCAAGAGTGTCTGGAGCTTGCTTTGGGGTCTTGGAGATCAACTGTGACCAGGGTGAGTAGGAAATCAAAACAACTCTTTGCTAATATTTGAGCATTGTGTACAGGTGTGTTTACTAAATTGGGTGGGTAGTGTCATAGGTCACCATAGGGTCGAGGCCTGCTTTGGTTAGGGCTAGCTCCATTATGCCAGATTTTAGGCTGCTGCTGCACTCCAGATGAATGAGTTGCTGAAAAAAAGTCACCTGGACTTCAATCCATACCTTGGTCTAACGCTTTTACCTGGACTCCATTGTATCATGTGACTGTTATCTGTAGCCAAAGTTAAAACTTTGTTTTATACATTGTCAAAAATCTAAAACCCACAGCTTAAAATGTACTTTATGAAAATATTATGCAAGCTTCAGTATTCCTCTGTCAAATGAAAAACTGTTGGCAGGTTTGGGCTGTTTACATAAATGCTTTTTCACAATGTTACTTGGTATGTGTTTATGAAGAGTTAAACTTTGTATTTGACCATAGTTCTCCATTTTATATTTTCAGGAGAAAGTTAAATACACCAGCCTGCTTCCGATTTTATTTGGAGAGTCTGCCATGAACTACATCCTCTCCGCTGCAAAGTTAGTAATCTTAAAAAGTCTTAAAAAATAGCGTGGTCTTCTAGTCGCACCCATTGATATCTGCTTTCCAGTTTTCTTATAACCCATACATCTGCAGTAATGAAGGTTGATGAGGAATTACAATCCCCCTGTGTATGCTAAAGAGACTGGCCATTATTAAATCTTTGAAGAATAGTTACTGGTTGATCATTTTTCTGTCATCTTACCAGCAAAATGTTGTCTTATGCATGCAGACTAATTACAAACTGGTGCATGGTCACAAGGTTACAGTTTGCTATAATTCTTCGCTGTCCATCCATTCCTTCATACATCAAGCACGCATTCTTATCAATGTGTAGCAGAAAGAGAAGATGTTGTCATACTGTTAATCCTGAAGCAAATACAGTTGCAGATTTACTGCAGATGCCTATTGGGGAAAGCCCGTTTGTGGTAAGGGAAAGTGATAATACAGTGATTGATTCTCTTCCGTCCACTGTGCGGGATTGTAAATGTCCCAAAGCACGCTATGTGCAGTATGGTAAATTAGCACAGACCAGAACAGGGAAAGAACATGGACTTGTAGTTTTTCTCAATCCACTAATTAGCGATGCTGTCCAGGGAGCAAATTTATGAACTGGCTGTACATTTCCTGCTGCATTGCTATACTTGTGTATGTATTATATACAAGCTTCACATGATCATTGATGTTCCTTACAATTATTTGCATACAGAACACTGAGCAATTGAGTTCATGAGGCAACAGGATTAGGCAATGTTGAAGCAGATGATATGGTGGATATGAGCACATATTTAGGCTTTGACCTGGTTGGGTGAGGCATTGTTTGAAAGACACAAAAGGTGATGGGAGAAATGCTTGCAATTTTTCTAACCACTGGCAATCACTCGCGGTCGCGTCCCAACGCATTGCTTTTTCGCCCACCATGCTAATTCTGTTTGGACCCAGCCATGTGCGAATCAGTCTTGACCCTGCTCCTCATGGGAACAATCCAGCCCAAACTGCCAAACCAGCTTCTCCCTGAACCGGAACACAAACAACCCAGGACTGGTTTTGCCCTAGTTGTGGGCACATCAGCCAGGTACAGCTTGGTCCCAGTGACACAGTGAGCATGGGACCCACATCTGGGCATACCCTGCTCACTTAGGGTGTCAAATGCAAAAACTACAAGGTAATAAAGGGAATGCTTGAGTTAATCTCAGGCACTAGCAATCACTCAGGGTAGCACTCCAACCCATCGTTCTTTTGCTCACCATGCTGCCTCAGTTTGGACCCAGCCATATGCAAATTAGGCTTGACTCTGTTCCTCATGGGAAAGGATGGCCTGAACTGCCAGGCCAAATTGTTGTATTCCGCTTTAGGTGTCCGTATCTAGGTTTTCCTGAAACATGTCCTTATATAGGCACAATTCGCATTGCCCTTATATAGGCATAGAATCCCAATCCTTATTTAGGCATTAGCCGTGCACTCCAAATACAGGCATGGTCACCGACATCCGTCCACCCTAACGTCACAATGAGTTCTTAGAAACTAGACCCTTAAGCTTTCGGGAGTTCCCCTAGCACAGGATTATTGATTTCTCCAAGAACTCATCTATTATGTATGAACCGTTATTCCTTAAGGGTTCATTCCTGACGTCTTCCTCTGTCCGACTTCACGTCAATGCTAACAATCCAAGGCACCTACCAGGTATAAATATACCTTCCCTTGCCCAACCAAGTTAGAGGAGACCTCGACTTCATAGGAGCCCGTATCCCGGCCTGACGCACTGAGAAGACGCTGTCATTCCTGCTCGCAGAAGAATCCAGCTTCCAGTGTTCTGACTCCCTTCGCGGGGTGTTAGAGTTCCAGATCCGGAAAGAGATTCCCACCTCTCTCATTCTCAAGGTATGGAGTTGACTAGAACCTAGAGGGACTCTTGGCATACTAGACTTAACATACTCTTAGTATACCATACTAGAGAATACTTCGCCTACTTCTTACCTTTCCCTACACCAGGTTAGGTACATTGGGGTAGAACTAGCTTAGAGACGCATCGTATGAGTACTCGCATTTTTAGCTCATGTTATTTATGTACGTGAATATATGCTAAAAGATAATGCTAGCGCAGTATTATTTATTCCTACTGCTTACGCTGTACATTATTTATCTTGCATACTGTCTTGTGATCATAACAGCACATATCTCTTACACGAGAAACAAGACTGTTCAATAAAACCCTTTTATTGAAATGCCCGTCTTTCCTTTCTGTGTAACTCTGTAGAAACTAAGCATGCACGATTGACTGAGTGAAACTGTTATCTATTGTTTCCACGATTTTGAGACATGTTCCGATTCTAAAGGGAAACAAAGTGGTCATGTTTATGCAGTTGCCAGAAACTACTCCCTTCTTGTTCTCAAGGAGTTTCTAGTGGCCTCTGAGCCAGCTGGCACAAGTAATTAAGTTTAATATACTCGATAGGGACATACCGACCTCAGTCCTATGTCAAGCCTATAGATTATATTAGTCCAATGCGCAGAGCCTATTAGGGAAATAGGAACTACACTACAAAATCCTCCCTGAACCCGAACACAATCAACCATGGGTTGGGATGCTACCCTGCGTGATCGCCAGTGGTTAAACAGATTTGCAAGCATTCCTCCCATCACCTTGTGTGTTTCATGAGGCATTGTTTTACTAGTCTGGAGTTTGCCTTGGTATCGAAAGTAGTTAATGGTGTTGCCTCTGGGTGCATCTGGAGTTATTTTCAGCATGACATTGATTATAAAGTGACTTTAACAGAGCATTGATTTATTTGCTGTCAGACATTTCTTGGGAAAAAGGCGGACATTTTTCATGTACATGTCTCAGATGGCTTCAGGTGTGACCAATGATTGCCATTTTGAAGAGATTCCATGCTTTGAAGAGGAGCCACGCTAGAGTAATTTGACTGGGTGATGCAGTTAAAGTGCCTTGTATCGCTGGATAAGTGACTTGTAATGTGGCATATTTTACTTGGAAGGGCCCAACATGTAATAACTACTTAAAGCAGTTTTAGTACTCTGGTTGTGAGAATTATCTGCTAAACAAATGTTGTTTATTTTGATCTGTAACCTCTTGTTAATTTAGCTGAATCTTTAAGAATTAATATTAGAATTATTGCTACACTTACCTGTTTAGTATAGGTTCTTTTGCCTCTGTGTCTGCACTGTAGTAACACTCACGTTTTTATTCAGAATAACTGCTGGAGAAGAGATGACTGAGAAGCACAAAAATATTCTTAAGAAGCTATGCCAGGTCTTGTGCTCCATTGGATCAATACTCTGCAATATAATGGTATGGTTTCATATAGTTATTTTAAGTTTTCCGATTCACAATATTGTGATTTCATGTGACATTCAAGTGATTCTTCAGCAGAGATCATTAACATCTCCATCATGGCATCTTTATTAATATTCATAAACAGTCAGTAGCTCCGTCTAGGTGCAAGTTGGGGGAAACTTTTAACAGAGAATAAGACAGTTTAAATTTCAGCCAATTTCCCAGAGTACTACAAGTTCAGCCTAGCCAAGACTGTAATAGGAACAAGGTTGGTTTTATTGTATTACCTTATTCATGGGGGTCTCTTGAGACACTGAAAGAATATAAAAAAATAGCAAACTTTATTTCTAGGTCAGTAGTAGAAATACTGAGTAAGCAGCATATTGACAGCCCTCATTTTATTGAGGCTGCACTGGTTGCTCAAAAAAAAAAAAATACAAGTAAAATTGATGACTCTAATCTACAAATCCATATGGACCTCCAGGACCTACCTTTGTAAAAGAAATCGTTCGGATTTAGTGACTGTTTAGGCAATTAATATCAGCCGATCATCACCAAATAATCTGGAATAGGCTGTTTTATTAAAATAAATGTAAGCACCAGTCTCGCCACTACCAGCCAGCCTCAAAGACTTTGACATCAAAGAGACAACTTTTATTGTCCGTATTGAAGAACTTGATGACAAGGACATTATTATCAACAATATCGAGCTAGTCTTCTCATTTACCATCATTACAACAAATAAGAGACCTCTATTTCTAATCCCAAAATAAAATTACTGTGCACAACACCAACTCCTCAGAAGGCTTCGTTTAATGTTAAGACAGAGGCTCTGATTTCAAGTGTACTCAGAAACGGTGTAGCTTTCGCCACATTGTCCTGGGAGATAGCTGTTTCAATGGAAATGGCATAATTAGGACCAGGTCTTGTTGATCTTGGAATCACAGCAGAGGCCACAGACACCTTATCATCCTAGGAGTCATGAGGTATTCTACAAGAGGCACATACTTATCTAGATGAACAGCAGGGTCAGCAACTTAAATTTTGCTAGTAAACTATACATAGAACCCCTTTCAATTTTTACATTGTATTTGATGCTCCTTAGACCACCAGAACATCAGTTAATTTTGAAACGTTAAATGACTCCTAGTGCTGCTGGTCCTGAAACTTAAAAATGCAGTCGTTTTTTTATTTTTGTATACCTCCTGCCGCCAAAGAATCACTCCACACCAAATGGGGTGTAAATATTTTAAGGTCATATTAAATTCAGGGCTCACTGGAAGTATCCAAAATCTACATTAACTGCATCTCCTCCCGAGAAGAAAAAAATAAACGACTCGAAGGAACATCAGAAGCACAGCTTCATTGGGAAATGTAAAGGTTTAGTTCTGTTAAAAAAAGCCATCAAGACCATAGCCATCAACTTCCGCTGGGAATACCCAGGTGTCATCCAAACAGTGGCTCCACTCCATTCTCCCCATTACCCCCTTGACAAATGGGTGCCATTAGCTGTAAGGGTTAGCGGCATTAGCCCTCTCACAACTGGTCCTCTAGCACATGTATGGAGGCATCACAATGATCAGTGGCCTATCTGGCACCCTTTAATGGCATCCTAAATACCCCAACAGTTCTCATCAAGGGCCTGACAAAGTTTGGACACATCATGCTAATGCAGGTAGAACTACATGCCGTTCCTCCAGTCCTGCATTATGCTCAAAAAGTGATGCATCACTAACTACCTCTGGCAGACAACGCCTTACCCAAAGTCAAGACATCACCAGGCAGGAGACAAGAAGATTAAAACCATAAGGCATGCCTTCTCCAGGTAGACTCCCGGATTTGGAACAGCATCCCAGCTGACCTCAGATTTACCACATCCCTCCTGCAGTTAAGAAATGAGCTTGAAGGCCCGCCTTTTCAAGGAACACTATTCCCCTACTTAGTAGACCTCACTGACTAAATTGTCTGTGTAAATTACCTTGATTTGTATCCTTGGGATCTTATCCTTGTGCAGTTTTCCATTGCTTCCAGGGTAGGTTTCGCTATACAAACCTCCTCACATATATACATACCTTAAGCCGTTTAAAGTACCCCTTCTAAACTTTACACCCAAAAGATATAACAACGACTATTTACTATAGCTGCTTACAAAAGAATCTAGTCCTTGAAATGGTACAGAGACTTAAGAAGGAACATACTCTGGACGTTTTCCAGTGTACAAAAAGGTCGAAAGAATGACTTTCAGTCCATTATTGTTCTGAATATTACTTCTGCAACAGATCTTTATGCAGTTACTTCAAATGTACTAGGTATGTTGCATAGACCTACAATTCTTCTGTTTTGTTGTTAACATACATTTCCAGTTCAAGTTCCAGTTCAAGTTCCTTCCATTCACTCTCAAACTCTAGCTGAGGAAAAAGCAGCTGCATATCTTTAAGACACTTCACATACTCATGCCTGGATGATAGCTACTGAAAACCAATTCAAAGAAAATATATATGCCAAGATTTCTACATAGCAGTAACAATCTCGCAAATGCTCAATATCAATTAAACTACAAGTTGACAAGCACCCGGATCGACACATACATTTCTTCATGCAAGTCTATCTTTCAAAGAAAGCACAGTTCTACATAGTAGTATCTCAATTGAATTTATAAAAGTCGGAATATTGCTGCCCGCTTGTTGAGTTCCCATTAGACTTTCATTTTCCGAAAAATCAGCTACTTTATCTTGTATTATTACCAATTTCATCTTGTATCAATATCTGATGCTAAATTTTAGAATTTGGTAAGTGGTGTTTGGATTACAATTAAATGAAAAAACGGCACCAAGCAATACTGCAGCATAAACACGGACCTTGCTTTCCTAGGGAAACAAGATGACCATGAAGAAAGAGGAAGGAAAATGCAGCTCGATAGGCAGCATTGTAAACAAGAATGAAAATGCTGCTCTTGTAAGCCAGCATCCTGGATATATCGGCATGTGTTCTACTGGCTGTTTCGTCATTGTCCGTGACAGAGGACCTCAGAACACTGTTTTTATGAACCTTATTAAAGAGAATTTTCTCACCAATCTCTAGTCTTTCAAGATTAACTTGACTTGTCTTGATTCTCTGAAACTTCTCCACTTGTTTCTAGATCATTTCAGGTGGATGTTTCTCTTCTGATCTCAATACATCTTTAGTTTGGGTGAGGTGCCCATCCTACAGGAGATAGAAGATTGCAAATGATCCATACTCATTCTGTGGTCATCCTCGAATTTAACAAAGGAATGTGCATTTTACAAAAATATATACGAAAGGCAGTGGCAGCTGGTTATTTTTAAAACTGGCGGGCATAATACTTGCCTCTAATTGCATTGAGCAAGTAAATGAGTTCCAGTGTCTTGAGGAGTTTGTAATTGGTTCTCTCCATGGAAAAAATATATAATTGTGTCAAATGGACCTTTCTCTGCATAGTTTTCAGACACATTTCCAGCTTACTCAAACGATTCTAGTACTTAAATAGTGTGCCAAACTTACCTAACCAGAATGTTTCAGGCCAAAGTTGAAGCCGCATTGCTGATAGTACAGTAAAGAGCAACATGGTCAGAACTTGTGTAGTCTATTTTGAGAATCCCTGCATTTAGAAGGAAGCATAACTCCTTCATGTAGAAGAGCACTGAGTGGATGCTGTGGTTCACAAGTGCACATCTATGACCATTCCGTCACCAAAAAGAGATGGAGATTTTCTGCGTTTGTAGGATTCTCCCTGATAGTCTTAAACATAGAATAGTCCTGGCATTCGGGTGCCCCAAGACTCCTATATATATATATATATATATATATATATATATGTGTGTGTGTGTGTGTGTGTGTGTGTGTGTGTGTGTGTGTGTGTGTGTGTGTGTGTGTGTGTGTGTGTGTGTGTGTATATATATATATATACATATATATATATCCATGAACAGCAAGCCGCCGCTCCTCTCGCCCCGGGTGCTCACTCCCGCGGTGGTGAGCCGCAATCAATTGAAACGAAGAGGCATGTCCTTCTCATGCCTGAGTGGAAAGCACACACAGGAGCCGTGTTAGAGTAAAGTGCTTTATTGTGCAGACCCCCTGCACCGACAGACGCGTTTCGCGGCTTTGTCAATGTCAGTTTAAACCGTGCAAAACCAGCAGTATTTCATTGCTTGAAATGTCACATGATATTTCATTGAAATGGTTGACGGACTTCCATAGCTTAAATGCAAAAATTCATGGCGGCCATCTTAACACGTCTTTCTAAATTTCTAAGCATTACTGCCGTAAAAAAGTGTTAATTAGTGAATTAAAAACTCTTACACATAGGTGAAAGACCTTTGTTCCTCCAATTATATGTAACCTGATCACGAAAAATTGGAGGAAGAGTTAGTGTATTCGCCAGTGGGGAATAGGCATTTAAATTTGGGATCTTTAGCCTCCGTTGATCCTGTTTCCAAACCTTGTAGGCTGCCCTCAAGATCTATTGGGCAAGATGGCGGCTGACCTCTCAGCCGTGTGAGCAGGCTCCAGGAGCTCCCTGAGTTATACCCCTGCACCCTGACATGCTGACTATTTAGCGGGAGTAATTAAAGGCAGAAGAACAGGAATAGCAATACCTGGACCCTTTTCTTTCGTGGAGGATGATCTGGCGGCTGCAGTTCCTGTATTCTAGCATTCCGGCTCCCTTGCGTCGTGTTCCGACGAACCCTCTCCTCTGGGCCATCGGACAGCTGACCGGGTTGCGGCTAACAAACTCGATGGGGCCGAAGGTGTCCGGTAAAACAACCAAGATACGTGGTGGACTGCCTGCGACTGCCGGCAGTCCGTCCAAAATTGATGGAGTTCCAGAGAAAAGTCACGCTGTAACGGGGAAATCTGCAGGCAGACGTGGAACCAGCGGGACTACGGAGCGTGAAGCAGAGAAGGGAGGCGGAGGCGGAGTAGACCCTGGTGCGCGCCCGAAACACAGAGTGTCCTCATTTTTCCGCGCACAGCATTCAAAATCAAGAAATGCGGGAGACAAAAAATCGGAGGATAAAAACCAGGGTAAGACTTTAAACTCTGCGGCTGAGTCTTTAATCTACAATGATGGTAGTGATGACCTGAGTCACGGGCTAAGTATGGAGGCTACCCAGGCAAACAAGCAAGGTCTGACCAATGCCGATAGTATTGCGGATTCTGCCCTGGTGTTACAATGTATTCCTGTTGGTGTGGTTGAGTGTGCAGGGGACAGTTTAATGCTGGAAAATCCCAATGTGGTAGAGGAGGGGGAAGCCGATAAATGGTCACAACGCGATGGGACTCAAACACAAGGCATTGTGGGAGATGTAGTTCGCCTCAGCGATACTTCGGGAACTTTGTTGGGTGCATCGATTGTAGCCTCTAGGACAACCTCTAGGACAAAGCAATCAATAATAGCTGCACAGGACCAAGATCGGAGCTCCCATGGCCTGGGTAAAGATGGTGAAAGTGGGGAGAAATTTTTCTCTCTGTCGGATCCATCCCTTTCCTCTGGAGAAGAAAGTCTGGAGGGGGGGTGGGCCGATGAGGATAGTGACTTGGGTACCCCTGGTCCGAATCCGGAAGAAAATAACTCTGTGGGTGATAACGCCTCAAAAGCATCAAGTACCGTCCGCAAAGCTAAATGGAATTCCCAGGGCCAAGGTAAATCCTTAGACCAAGGTAGATCACTGGCATGGGATTACACATACTCCCCGAAATTGGATGAAGGAAATGGGTCTACTGGAGTAGCTGGACATGATCAACTCCCAAATCAAGATCAATTAGGAGCAGTCACCCTAGCTACCATTTACCAAACCATTCTAGCCCACAGAGAGGAGACACGGGCTGAAAGCGCAAGGATTCAGGGAGGCTATCGCAAAGTCCAAAATGCAATCCGTAGGGTGGCAAAATCTTGTTCAGACTTCTCCGTTAGAATTGGCGAAGCAGAATCCAGAATATCAGCAGTGGAGGACGAACTAGCAGGGCAACGAACTCGGATTCAACTTTTGGAAGCTCAGAAGCAGGACACTACCTGGAAACTTATGGATTTAGAAAACCGAGCAAGAAGGAATAACCTCTGAATACTAGGAGTCCCGGAAGGTCTGGAAGGAACTGATGTTCTCCGGTTTGTTCAGGAATTATTCAGTGAGGCATTTCCGGACCTACAACAGTGGGACTGGAAGAAAGAACTACAAAGGGCTCACCGTTTCCCGTTCAAACACTCTAAGAAGAACAGCCAAACAGGAGATAAACCCCGGGCAATTCTGATTTGTCTGAATAACTTTCTAGCCCGTGAGGCTCTTTATGATTTAGCAAGACCCAACAGAAAACGGAAGGGTAAAGGTTGTGAGTTTTTTGTCCGGCCAGATTATTGTCAGGGGACGGTAGAAAAGAGGTGGCAGCTCCGTCAGCTAATCCCGGGCTTCCAAGCAAAAGGGGTGCAAGTATTTTTACTCAATCCAGCAAGCCTGAAAGTTATAGTTAATGGGAATGCAAGATTTTTCACTTCTGAAATTCAGGCAGAAGAATTCTTGGGCACCCTAAAGGGCGGTAATGCTGATGGTTTGGGTTAAGGATGTTAATGTAAAATAGATTGTTGAAGTTTTTTTTTCTTTCTGCCTACAAGGTTTCGGGGTAGGGGTAAAACTTAGGGGAGGGGGAAGGAGCACGCTCGTCATCACTGAGGGCTATTCGCCCTTACGCCTACAAATCGGGGGTTAGGGGGGGTGTGAGGGATGGGTGGGTTGGGTGGGTGGACAGGGGAAGGGGGGGTGGGTGTAGGGGTGGGTGGGGGATGGGGGAAAGTATTGTTTTGTTTTCATTGATCTTCTTGCTAGGTTTGTAAGCTGTATTTGGAATGTAGCAGATCAGTCTGTCTATTGGTTTGCAGAGCGTTTTTTTTTGGGTGAGGATGGCTAATATTCGAATTTGTTCATTCAATATATGCGGACTTAATGATAAAAGGAAAAGGGGAGTTTTGGCAAGACAATTACAACTCATGCATATAGATATAGTATGTCTTCAGGAGACCCATATACAATGGAACAATCGTAGATGGCTGGGGGATGTTGGATATGAATTATTGGCGTGTACCAAACAGAGCATTAATATTAAAGGGGGGGCAATTTTAGCCAGACATGGTCTATGTTCATACAAACGGGTCAAGACAGACAAGCAAGGCCGCTGGGTAATAGTGGAGATCTCAATAGCCAATCTTTCGTTTACATTGTGTTCCATTTATGGGGCTAATCATGATGATCCAGAAGTTCTTAATTTCTTAAGTGTGGAATTGGCGCTTTGGCCAATCCCCTTAATATTTTGTGGAGATTTTAATTTACATCTGGATAGTTATTTTGACTTATGGGACTTAACCTCACATGCTTATCAAGGGAAGAAGCCTAGGGTTTTTCGAGCCTTACAAGGGTTAGTAACCGAACTTGGGCTGGTTGATTGCTGGCACAAATTAAATTCTCGTGATCCTGGCTTTACTTATTATTCTGCCCCCCATAATAAATATGTTCGGCTAGATTATTTTTTTCTTTCTAATCAAATAGCGCACACTAGTAGAATCGAGAAGTTTCCCAGAATAATATCCGATCATAACCCCCTAATTATTGAACTTCCAGCACAGGGTATTAAAAAGATCATTAAGCCCTGGACTTTTGAAAGAAAGCTTTTATTGGATGTCACATATCGGTCTCATATGGCAAGCTGGATAGAGGAGTTTTTTTCTATCAACCGAAACACAGCTTCTATTAGTATAGTGTGGGATGCCTTCAAGGCTGCCGTTAGAGGGGAAACCCTTAGCTTTTCAATAGCACGACAAAAAGTAATACGTGATGAAACCAACGAATGGATAAGACAACTAAGGATAGAAGAAAGCGAGCTAATCGGTAATATTCAGAAGGGGGCAGGCACCGAAGTCACTCTGCAGAAGATTGCTATTCTTAAATCTAAACTTTACAGTAACTTCAGTAAGGAACTGGCGGCCAAGTATATACAACAGAGGACAGAGTCCTATGAGCTGGGGGAAAATACGGGTAAAGTTCTCGCAAAACGGACTCAACAGCGGGAAACTGCTAATCGTATACTTAAAATACAGAACCTAGATGGTCAGATCCAGGACTCTCCGGATGGTATTCTTAGGGGGTTCAAGGACTTTTATGAACAACTTTATAAGCAGGATTCCCAAACGCCTCAGGGCCCTGATAGACATATGGAGGACTACTTAGGGGATCTATTAAGGGAGTTTCTGAGTGATATTGAAACAGGTAAAGTCTCCCCTGACCAAAACTTGGTATTAGAAATCCAATTTACCTGGGAGGAAACAGAGCTAGCGATAACTTCGTTGGCAGCAGGTAAAGCAGTAGGTCCTGACGGTATTCCGTTGGAATTTTATAAAACTTTTGCAAGGAACTTAAATATGATATCTTAAGGTTACTTGAACATGCCCGTAGTAATCAACAAATCCCTGATTCCTGGCGGAAAACCACTAACATTGTTTTTAAGAAAAAAGGAAAACCCGAACTAATGCCAGCTTCTTACCGACCAATAACATTGATTAATGCTGATAGCAAAATATATTCTAAACTTCTGGCAATCCGATTAGGACAAGTTCTCACCCCGTTGGTATCCCTAGGTCAACATGGATTTATCCCGGGGAGGGATACAACAGATCATATACGTCGGGTGGTGGCAATACTGGACTGGGCACAGGCCACGGGAGCACCGCTGGGAGTTCTCCTCTTGGACGCTGAGAAAGCGTTCGACAGGGTCTCCTGGCGGTACCTGTGGTCTGTTCTACAATGGAAGGGGTTTAGCTCGAAGTTTGTTCAGGCGGTTAAAGTACTGTATTCATCACCGGAGGCAAGGGTTCGGATTGCAGGGCAGGAATCTGAGGCGTTTACAATCAGCAGGGGCACAAGACAAGGTTGCCCCTGCTCCCCTCTTTTATTTGCCCTTAATATCGACCCCTTTTTAACAAAATTGGAGAACTACACCCGGATTAAGGCGATGGAAATTGGGCGGGCTAAGTACAGAGCATTAGCTTACGCTGATGATATTGCCATACTTACCAGCGATGCCTGCTCTGCGTTTCCAGCTGTCAAGGATTTAGCGGCCCAGTTCGGAGTTTTTTCTGGGTATAAACTTAATGCCAATAAGACCCAAATCTTATGTTCTGGTTCGCTATGTCCCTTAGATCTCCCGGTTGTTACGGAAGCAGACTATCTGGGTGTGACAATCTCCACCCAAGTGGAAAGTATCCCAGATCTGAATATAAAGCCGATAATTAATTTAACCAACAGTCAATTAGAGAGATTGGATCACTTACATCTTTCCCTAATTGGGCGTTGCAATGTTTTAAAAATGTTAATTCTACCTAAGTTTTTGTATTTATTTCGAACGATACCCCTTGAGTTTTCATCCTCCCATTTTTTAAATATTGAAAGGATGTGTACCAGATTTCTTTGGGGATATCGGAGATCAAGAAAAGCAGGTAAATGGCTGATGCTCCCCAGTCAGAAAGGGGGATTGTTTGTCCCTAATTTTATATTATATTACTGGGCAGCATTACTTCAACATATGACGATACTCCTTGTCGGCTATGGGGTTGATATACCGCTGGCATGCAGCCCATCTATATATGAATTATGTTTGGGGAAACAAGCAGTGGGCTGCCTGGCAGCGATTTTCGAACCCAGCTACCTGGACGACGCTCTGAAGAAGATTCCTGGACCTTCGACGTTCCATTACCTCTGTAAGACTGAAGAATCTCCCTTGGAGTCAAGGAGTGACTCCCCTGCTTGGCAGGCACCAAAAACTACATACGACGGTCGCAAACTACCCCGCTCCCGCCGGAGTCCGAAGACCCTGCAGCCCAGGAAGAGGATTTCCTGACTTCTCGAAGGCCATCGTGAGTCCCCAGCGAAGCTGAGGCCAGTGGACCCCACGAGTGACGAGGGACCGCGAGCCCTGGGTACCGTGCACTATTGTCGAGTGCAACCCCTTCACGACGTTCTATGAACTTGTGCTTTGGACCACGTGTGGTCCCAGCCTCCCTGACTTACCCTCGCTGGGTGAGTCCGTCAGACCTTGCTGGTCTGCACCATTGCCTTTTCACTCTTTCCCCGAGACTTGCTGTTACCAAGGCTTGTTGGCTCCAATCGAGTCGCCGACACCGCAGTAAGCTGCAGACGTCGTGGGACACGCCGAATCCAGCTCCTGGTCGTCGTCGACGCCTCCTGGACCTCGTGGCTGAAGAGTCAAGACACCCGTGACCGACATGAACCTTGCGACGACGGTGGGCCTACATCTTCCTGGCCCCGAGTCACTGCCAAGTGACTTTGAACACTGTCCCCTCTGCTTTCAGGTCTTCTATCTTCTGAATCCAGGCTTGGATTCCATCGGACACTTCTTCGGACTTCACAAGCAGCAAGTCTTCATTGGCTCCCATTGAAAACGACGCCGCGACCCGACACCAAAGGACACCTATGCACCCGGCTTCCCTGGGTGAGGTAACTCCAGCACTACGGTGCTCCTGTGGGTGTTGGCCCTAGAACTACTTACCCTGTAAGTGACTTGCTTGTAGGTTCTCCCGAAGTACCCTAACACTCTTAATTTCCAACCGCGACTTGCCCCATTGAAGTCTACGGCGATCCGCGCCTGTGTTCACGCACTGCACGCGTCCCCCGTGGGTCCTTTACTTACCTGCCTTGGGTGGTTTCGTGAGGCCCCAGCTCTTCTGAAGGCCCTAGGCCTTGTCCCTTTGCAAGTCGTTGTTTCTAAGTCTCTTTTTAGTATATGGTCTGGTACGCCCCTAGGGCCCCAGCCATATTTGTGCTTAATTTATTGTGAAACGTTGATTTGTGCATATGTTCCTGACTTCTAATCTCATAAAGAGATTAGTAGAGAGTTGTTTAGTAATAAATACATATATATTTGATATATATACCTGTGTGGTGTCTTTTCATTTGGTGATTCAAGAGATTGTGTGGTAAAACAAGCTGCTTTACATTCCTTCAAGACTTAGCCTGAAGGCTGCTCTCCACAGCTACCACTAGGATAGCTTTCTATAAAGGTTGTCTTAAGAGTCGAATTGTACTGGTGCAAGGTGTCCACTTTAATTAGTGAACAGCATATACCAGGCCAACTTCTCACAGAGGCGTTTTGGTCGCACACCGCAACATTGCTGATGATAAAGTGCCATTTTGGATTTACATCACATATACTACTCAGTTAACACATAGTGCACTGTGTAAACAAGAAACTGGCACAAGTCCTTGTGTATAACATAAGCATCATCTTGGAAAGAAGAAAACAATGCATAAATTACTATCATGCCTAGATTCAAACTTTTTCTTTCCTCAAAACATTGTTACATAATCAAAACCACACATTTCAGAGTCTGTACAAATATATCCATGGCAATCTAATTCCTTTAAATATTCAAAATAAAATGCCATATTATTTACTTAAGCACTTCATACTCAATTACAATTTTACATTTCATATTGTAGGTCAGAGTAGCAGATTTTTAAACATAAACTTTGTCATATACGAAATAATCCTGTATAGGAAGAGCGTGCCGACATATTTTATCGTAGGACACTTCTGCGCTGGTGAGCTCACACATTCAAGACACTGCTGACTTTTTGCGCAGGATCTTTGACATTAGATGGGAGGAGGGCATGTTTCTAAAGACTCTGGATGTAACGATGTATATACCAGTATTACACATTGTGCTGGAAGCCAACAAACATTTTTTAAGGATTAGGCTTGTACAATTTGTGGAACACAACAAAATTTTACAATAATGGAGTGGTGCCTCTCCAAAAATCTTTTTATTTTTTATTAACAATAAGATTTATCACCAACTCTTAGGGTCAGCTGTTATGCTAATTTGGATATGGACTAGTGGAAGGAGCAGGTGCTCAGTGGCACGAGTATGGAAAAATGGGCTGATCACATTGTTTAAGGTTTATTGATGATTTGTTCCTACTTTGGAAAGGCACTGAATCTCAAGCAGAAAGCTTTGTAGAAATGATCAATCATAATGATTTGAATTTAAAGTTTACCATCCAGATCAGCAGAACTAAATGGAATTTTTGGACGTTTCTAGTGAGAGTGGAGGGAGAGAAGTTAGTCATCACAGTGTATAGAAAACCTGCAGTGGGTAACACAATCATGCATGATCAGTTTCCACCCAGTCCCCCTGATAAAGAGTATTCCCTTTGGGGAATTCTAACGAGGGAGAAGGCTCTATAGCACTGAAGAGCAGTACAACAAAATTGAGGCAGAGATGGTTACACGCTTCAAATCAAGGGGGTACTCGGCATTCTGAGAGCAGTGTTTAAGTGAGCAAGATCCTGCAAAAGGGAGGAAGTGTTGTTCTCACTTAAAAAGCAGAAGAGTAAGAACAAGATACAGAGATTTGTAATCACATACAACATGAAACACAAAAAAATTACGCTTAGCTTTATAGCGACATTGGCACCTAGTTAAGCATGGTCCGGTGATTGATCAGGACATGCCGAGTCACCCATAGATATGTTTCAGATGTGCCAAGTCCCTAAGGGATCAGTTGGTCAGAAGTGACCTAGACCCCATAGCACGAAAAAGAACATGGTTTATTCCCAAGGAGGGTTTCACTAGATACAGTTGATGTAAAGCGTGCCAACATGGCGAGAATTTGACACGGATAAAAACACCTTTCAACACAATCATAAGGGTAAGGGGAAGACTTACCTGCGAAAGTAAATATGTGATTTACATCCTTAGGTCTCCCTACCCAAAAGTCTATGTAGCGAGTACCACATTGTTTGCCCATAAACGCATACTTCAACACCTGAGGGCTATTACCAATAAAGACAAGAGCTGCCCGGTTGCAAGAGACTTTGAGAAAACTCATAGTAAAGGCGTGTCTTTATTGAAATACATCTGTCTTGCTCAGATCCCTAGTGATCAGAGAGGTAGGGATCAAGAAACCAAGCTCAGACAGCTGGAAACTAGGTTTATACTAGACATGGATAGTAATGAGCCCCAGTGTTTAAACATAGACTAGGAACTGTACACATGCCTTACATAATGTCCTGTCTTCTCTTGGATGCATTCTGCGTCACAGGATTTTTAAACACAAAATAGTATTATTTGGGTTTAGGGGCGCTGTGGGGTTGATTTTATTTGAAGAAGTAGCTACAACTGAAAGTGACCATCTTGGTGAGGGTTATATATTTTAGATATTATGTCTTTGAGGTAACACGTGTGTTTTCTTTCTTTGATTTATTTAGGTCGCTGTATTGGGAACCCTTACGTTTACTTTTACGTTAAAGCTTTTCTACTCGGGCAGCATGTTTTGGAGACACAAGAGTAGCGTATAGTCTATTTTTTTAATATGAGGCTATACAACTGTGTGTCTTGGGAGTTTCAAGCATGTCTGCCCATCTGGGCTTCCCGGGGTCGCCTCCATATCGAGTCCAATTGGGTGGAATAGTCTGAATTACATTATATAGGGGTGGTAATTTACACACTTATGCATAGGTCCCTTTAATACTTCTCCCGGTTAATGCACTTTTTTTTTTCAATCTTTTATTGATTTTGTTTTATTGCAACAGTAACAACAGCCATCAGCTTTACATATATTGCATGTATAGTTCTTGGGTAATACCTAATGGATACATTCGGGCAATAATAGCATTACAATCACATATACAATAGATATGTAGATACGATAGCTCCGAGTAAATCGTGTTAAACCAGTGTCTCTGTTTAGTGCCCAGTCTTTATAGGTAATTTACGTGAATATTGTTTTCAGAGTGCAACCCCAGGAGCCCGGAGTTGCCTGAAGAACCAGTGTAAGCTGTGGTTTTGGTAACAAGGGGGAGTAGAGGGTGTGGAGCTTCAGTGGAGCTGGAGCACCTCGACTTGCCAGTGTGTATTTGTGAGTTTGTTGCTTGTTGTGCCTATTCCCTTCACTTTGACCATATTTCCCCTATGAAGATACATTTCTGGGGTATCAGTGTATAATGGCAGGTGCCGTAGTGGCGGTTCTGGATGTCCCCGGGACCCTTCTAGCATACACAGTGCTACTCGTCCGGGTCAGGTATCAACGCAGGCTGGATTGGTGGGTGCGCATATTGCGGTAGTGCCAAAAGTATCGCTTTCCAATGCGCGGCGATTGGTATTTTCCTAAGTCCTATGGTCTCTTCGCGGCAAATTGCTATGCCTTCTGCTCTAGCCCACGCGAGTGTGGAGTGCCGCCAAGCTTCAAAGCGAGGGGGGGTCAGGCGCTTTCCAGCGCTTCGTGAGTAGCCATTTGGCTGCTATTATGCCCAGATCTAGGAATCTAGATGTAACCTTGGTGGTGCGCGTCCTATGAAACCCATGTAGTAAGTATGCGGGCCATTCAAAGGGGATTACCTTTTCAGTGCAGTGATGTAATGCTTCTGCTACCTCTCTCCAGTATGCAATAAGGCTGGTGCAGCTCCACAACATATGCACCAGGTCTGCGTCTAGGACTGAGCACTTGGGACAGGCAGAATCAGTACGATGAAAGTATCTGTTGATTTTGGCTGGCGTGTAGTACGCTCTGTGTGTAATGTAAAATTGGATCTGCCTAAATCTCATGTTCCTAGGGATCTTAACTGGGCTGGCCAACCTGTTAATGCACTTTATGATGTGAGAGAGTTTATATACCTCTGTTTGGTTCAAATTTTGAAATCAGAACTTTTAGGGAATTAACTGTTTTCAGACACCCACTTGAGCTTTATGCCACTGCCCCTTATTCAAGCTTCACTAACTGTACTTGGTTTTAGGCGAGAGAAACCTGTGTGAGCTCACCAGCGCATGAGTGTCCTACGGTAACATATGCCGGCACGCTCTCCCTGTACATGATGATTTAGTCTATGACAAAGCACAGGACTCACAGCTGGGCACACCCAGTCAGTCAGTTTTTTGTCGGTGTCTGTAGGAAGCTGGATCTGGGATACTATACCAAAGTGAGGTATAGTGTGCACAGAGTCCAGTGGATCCCCAAAGGTAGGCAGAGGTAAAGTAGATAGCACCTCACTCTCTATTTGTGGTAGTGTGGTCGAGCAGTAAGGCTTTATCAGAGGACAGTGTTAAGCATTTGTTGTACACACTCAGTCAGCAAATGAATTCACACACTCAAAGACTGAACTTCAGACCAATTGTTTTTGTATAAAAAATATTCTTTTAGTTATTTTGTTTCCTAGAACCAAGCAAGCCTGGCACAGGTAAGTGATAAATACTTTGCAGTAAATATACAGTTGTAACGCAGTTTGGATTGTAATTGTATATGCACTTTGTTTTGATTTACAGTACCGTTACTGAGAAATGCAATGCTTTGGAAATACAGTACATATACTTTGAATGGGCTTTTTAGTAAAATGACCAGTAGATTACTTTTCTTACACAGTGTAGTATACCTGGATACTACACTGGGACATTTCCTGCAAACAGGTAAGTAAAAGCGTTTTTGTTATTTAGCACAGTTGTAAAAGGTTTTCATAGATTTTCCAACTCCACACTTAGAAACTTTTCATAGAAAAACAGTCAATGTTATCCTATGGAGGAAAATAGTGTTATCGGTTCAAAGGTAAGTACTTTGTTGTGGGAGTTGATATTCTGGGGTTAGACTCAGGGGTCCCCCAGGGTCAAGGATGCACTCTTGTTACACCCTCAGCGGCACTAGGGCGGCCGGGTGCAGAGTGCTGAGGCCCAATGTTATCCAGTGGGGGATAGATGGCCTCTTTTTGGTGGCTGCTGACGAGCAGGCCACGGTGATGTGGGAGCAAAGCTCCTGGACTTAAGCTCAGGGCAAATTGGCGTTTAGGCCAGCACAAAGGATGCACCCTCAGCGGCACTGGGGCTGTCGGGTGCCCCGGAGCTTTCAATGGGGAGTCTCCGGTTTGCAAAAGCACTGCAGGCTCAGGGACGAAGGTCTTCTGGGTGCGACCACCACTTGGAGAGGTAAGTTGGGATGTTGGGGGTTGGTTAGGCATCGTCGTTTGGGCCACCCAAGGCCGTGGGCGTCGGGTGCAGGGGTGCCTTTTAGGGTCGGCTCTGGAGGCTTGAGGCAGGTCCGGGGTCACCGGATCTTGGATCAGGATTGCCGGGGAGACCTCCTCTTGGTGTTGGGCCACTCGAACGCGGGCCGTGGGCGTCGGGTGCAGAGTGGTGCAAACTTGCGGAGCTGGAGTCTTTTGTTTGAACAAATCCAGTGTTCACGGGAGACAGAGTCTTTGGGATTGAAGGCAGGCAGGTTCTCCGGGTTTCTCGAGGTTGCTGGCTGCAGGACACACCGGGATTTCGCTGGAGCAGGTTCGAGGTGGGGACAGGCCAGTAGGGCTGGGGCCAAGTCAGTGGGCGTCCTTCTCTTGTTAGCTTTGGCACAGCTGTTCGGTCCTTCTTCTTTTCTTCTTCTGGTTTCTTGTATAAGGAAGCAAGGTTCAGGGGTGCCCCTAAATTCTAGATTTAGGAGTGTTACAGGTAGGTAAAAGGTTGGGACCAATGGGTCCCTTCCCTGGGGTGGGTACACCCCCTACTATGCCACCCTCCAGTGGTAGGGGGGCATAAGCCTTTCCCTGGTTGGCTGGGTCCCCCCCATCTGCAAGATGGCGGGGACTGAGAGTTGTGCTTCACCTCACCTCCCCCACCCGAGGGGTGGAGTTGGCACAGGTGCGCACACCTCTCTACCTCACTTGTTTTTCCCGCCGGTTCTCCCTCCCAAAGTGGGGGGTCAGAACCAGTGGGGACCAGTTGCTGAAAGCAGCAAGTGACCTGGGGAAGCTCACAAAGGCGGCAATCCTTTGAAGCTTCCCCTTCATGGAACCTACCGATGCTGGGGGAGGAGGCTTGGCACCTCGTCCCAGGATGTGCATTGTTTCAGGCCCCCGAGAGCAGCAGGCTCTCGACCCAGGGGTCCAGGAACATGTCTGGCGGTCAGGTGAAAGCAACCACTCAGCCTAGACACTAGTGGTAGGTCGTTTTTCAGGGGGCATCTCTACAATACCCTCTGTGTGCATTTTACGTTAAATCCCACACTGGCATCAGTGTGGGTTTAATGTGCTGAGAAGTTTGATACCAAACTTCTCAGTTTTCAGTGTAGCCATTATGGTGCTGTTGAGTTTGTAATGACAAACTCCCAGCACCATATACTCTTAATGGCAGCACTGCACTTACAATGTCTAAGAATGGACTTGGACACTGTAGGGGTACAGTGCTCATGCACCTGTACCCTCACCACTGGTATTGGGCACCCCGCTAGAGGGGTGACTGATCTATGCCAGGGCAGTGGGTTGTAGGCATGGCACACAGGGATGTGTGCCATGTCGACTCTTCACTTTGTTCTGCACCAAGACACGCAGCCTTCAAAGGCATTGTGTGAGTGTAATGGTACAGGACCTCTAAGGGTGGCACAATAAGTGCTGCAGCCCTTAGAGGTCTTTCCTGGTCACAGTGCCCTGGGTACCTGTGGTACCATTTACCAGGGGCTGACCTGTGGCCAGAGATGCCAATTAGGTTTTGTTTTTAATGCAGGTTTAGGGAAAGAACATAGGCTCT
The DNA here is from genome assembly GCA_963921515.1 of Calotriton arnoldi. NCBI lineage: Eukaryota > Metazoa > Chordata > Amphibia > Caudata > Salamandridae > Calotriton > Calotriton arnoldi. The sequence continues at coordinate 37,196 of CAWUFW010002617.1, forward strand.
GGGCACCTGATTGGCAGGAGCCCAGGGCACACTCAGTCAAAGCACATCAGCAGTTCAGCCAAAAGTGGGGGCTACCATGTAGAAAGAGGGCACTATCTCGCAGTTTCTTCTAAGGAAGAGCTATTCTTGGAATATCTCTATCTGGACCTTCATTTTCACTGATTGATAGGTCAAGGCTTTGACCACTGTTTTCATCAATGTTAACATTACGTCAAGTACGTGGCTAATCTGCGTGTTATGCTCTTGGAAGGGCCTGTTTTGTTCACTGTGAGAAGTTGGCCTGGTATATGCTTTTCACTAATTAAAGTGGACACCTTGCACCAGTACAATTCGACTCTTATGGTAGATAGGTTTAAGACAACCTTTATAGAAAGCTATCCTAGTGGTAGCTGTGGAGAGCAGCCTTCAGGCTAAGTCTTGAAGGAATGTAAAGCAGCTTGTTTTACCACACAATCTCTTGAATCACCAAATGAAAAGACACCACACAGGTATATATATCAAATATATATGTATTTATTACTAAACAACTCTCTACTAATCTCTTTATGAGATTAGAAGTCAGGAACATATGCACAAATCAACGTTTCACAATAAATTAAGCACAAATATGGCTGGGGCCCTAGGGGCGTACCAGACCATATACTAAGAAAGAGACTTAGAAACAACGACTTGCAAAGGGACAAGGCCTAGGGCCTTCAGAATAGCTGGGGCCTCACGAAACCACCCAAGGCAGGTAAGTAAAGGACCCACGGGGGACGCGTGCAGTGTGGATACACAGGCGCGGATCGCCGTTGACTTCAATGGGGCAAGTCGCGGTTGGAAATTAAGAGTGTTAGGGTACTTCGGGAGAACCTACAAGCAAGTCACTTACAGGGTAAGTAGTTCTAGGGCCAACACCCACAGGAGCACCGTAGTGCTGGAGTTACGTCACCCAGGGAACCCGGGTGCATAGGGGTCCTTTGGTGTCGGGTCGCGGCGTCGTTTTCAATGGGAGCCAATGAAGACTTGCTGCTTGTGAAGTCCGAAGAAGTGTCCGATGGAATCCAAGCCTGGATTCAGAAGAAGGAAGACCTGAAAGCAGAGGGGACAGTGTTCAAAGCCACTTGGCAGTGACTCGGGGCCAGGAAGATGTAGGCCCACCGTCGTCGCAAGGTTCAGGTCGGTCACGGGTGTCTTGACTCTTCAGCCACGAGGTCCAGGAGGCGTCGACGACGACCAGGAGCTGGATTCAGCGTGTCCCACAATGTCTGCAGCTTACTGCGGTGTCGGCGACTCGATTGGAGCCAACAAGCCTTGGTAACAGCAAGTCTCGGGGAAAGAGTGAAAAGGCAATGGTGCAGACCAGCAAGGTCTGACGGACTCACCCAGCGAGGGTAAGTCAGGGCAGGCCTGGAGCAACCAGGGGAGCCCTTTGGTTTGGTAGAAAAGTCTTCAGGGGACCCACAAGCCAGCTGGCAAGGGATCGCGAAGACGCCTCGGGAGGATTCGCTCAACAGGGGCCCACGGTCACTCGGGACGGGGTAGGCCTCTGATCTTCAGAGGGATTCCTGCTGGAGGCTGGGACCACACGTGGTCCAAAGCACAAGTTCGTAGAACGTCGTGAAGGGGTTGCTCTCGACAATAGTGCACGGTACCCAGGGGTCGTGGTTCCTCGTCACTCGTGGGGTCCATTGGCCTCAGCTTCGCTGGGGACTCACGATGGCCTTTGAGAAGTCAGGAAATCCTCTTCCTGGGCTGCAGGGACTTCGGACTCCGGCGGGAGCGGCGTAGTTTGCGACCGTCGTTTGTAGTTTTTGGTGCCTGCCAAGCAGGGCAGTCACTCCTTGACTCCAAGGGAGATTCTTCAGTCTTCCAGAGGTAATGGAACGGCGAAGGTCCAGGATTCTTCTTCAGAGCGTCGTCCAGGGATATCTAACTTTCAAGTTCAAGTGTTCCCTATCTTATACTGTAAAGAAGGGAGGGACTAGCTCTATGACCCCACCTATGGGAGGGTCAGGGGAGTGGGTGGCTACACCCACTTCCCTTTGTCCAGTTTCGCGCCAGAGCAGGGGCAGGTAGCCCCTGAGCCTGTTTGAACTGGCATATGCACAGAGGAGCCTACTGCTCCCCCAGTGCAGGACTTCAAAGCACTCTAGGAGTGCACCCACCCAGCCCCAATACACTAAACCCTGTCTGGGAGGTGGTTACACCTCCCTGTGACAGGATGCCTATTGTTGGGCTTCCTCCACTGTGAGTTTCGGTCATCAGCAGGAGGGCAGCCCAGTGTCTGTGACTGGTGGCATCCATTTTGTGATGCCAGGGCTCTTCAGGATTCTACCGCGTTTCCACAGTAGGTACATGTCTATCCCTCTAGAAGGGTGGAATGCTACCCCCGCCGCCAGAACTGGCGGGGGGGGGTAGTATTCCAAGATGTTTTGATGCAGCCATTCCAAAGTTAGCAAGGATATAATGCACTTAAGAGTATATGGTTTAACCGCATCCACAAACAGCACCAGAGAATGGACTCTGAGAGCTGCAGAGGGGCCCTGCTCAGGCAGAGGCACCCTCTCACATAGGAACCAGGCACCCTGCCCTCAGGATTGATAGGGCCTGCCTTAGGGGTGACTGATAGGTTTAAAAGTGTGTGCAGGAGAGATATAGGGAACCCATATCTCAGTGAGGAGTGCTAGCACCACCTCACCCAGGCTGCAGTAGCAGGCCTGTGGTGTCAGATTTAGTCTGCTTCCCAGGGGTGGCATAATACATGCTTTAGCCCCTGGTAGGCCTGTGAAGTACCTATGCCCTTGGTACCTAAGGTACCATATACTAGGGACTCAGAAGGTACCACAGTATCCAATCACTAGTGCACCTAGAGTGCACTCCAAGTCATTTAGAGAGAACAGAGAGGCTGGGGCATTGATTGGCAGGGACCCAGCCAGACTATAGCCAGAAACCAGTGTAAACATCAGAAAAAAAAGTGGGGGCAACATAAGAGGCAGATCCTACTCTCCTACATTCACCCTCTTGGCATCTCATGTTGTTGCAAGTTGGTAGGATTGGGCCTGAAGGTATTAGGTTGTCCTTTCTGCTGCTTATTGGCAGCCATTTTCAAAGAATACTGATTGTTGCAAATAAATTCTTGGGTCTAGCTTAGGTATACACTTTTCAAGATTTAGTTAAAGCACTTCGACCGCAGTGTGGGTTGGAGCGTTTATAAAGAAACAATCTGCAGCGGAAGACAGCGGCGACCAGTCCCCTTGGCTTCCCTAAGGAACGGTGCACGCCGTGCAGCCATAGAAAACCACAATCAGCAGCATAGTTTGAGAGAATCGCCAGTGACCAGAATGCGTCACATCCCAGGTCACCCCCCCCCCACCCCCCACAGTAGCTGCATATTTTATTTTCTGAATATTTTTTATTTATGTATTTACTTTTTGAGGCCTGTCACCTTGAATGGTGTTGGTGTATGTGAGTGCTTACTGCTTTTTTAACAGCGCAGACAGATGGGTCCTGTGCTTTAGTGATGAGCTGGTGTTCAGCTCATGAGAACATAACATGCATTTGTAAAGCGCACGTTCACCCGTAGTCATCTTGCCGCTGAATAACAGATGTTTGTTACCCAACTCAGTGGTATTCATTTTATCGACCTTAAATGGATGAAAGGCTGAGTGGACCCTCCGGGATTTGAACTTGCGACCATGAGGTCGAACACAGGCCCCTGTAGTGGACACATTAGTCCACTGAGCCACCAGACCCGGCTTATGACATACTTGATCAATGCCTCTCTCCTCAGGGTCACAAATGCTCATATTGCCTCAGAGTTGTCTGAATGAAGACAAGCCTTCACTGTCGGAGAGCAAGTGCTCATGAACAGAGGGGTTGTTCTCAACCGATGCCTGATGTTGCCAGTTAAGTTCAGCCAGTCCTGATGCTTTTCTTATAACAAAGAGCATCATCCGGTTTGGCTGGCAGTCTTGGCCAAGGCAGCATAGCATTCTACCAGAGACATTGAGGCTATAGTGTCTGTTCCCTGTGTCTCTGGTACAGCGTATGTTGCCTCAAATAGAAGAGTAGTTAAAGTATTCTTGTAAGGGTGGCTGTTCATTCAACCTGAGTTGTGCTCTTAATTCAGGCTGAACATTGGATACTGGATCCACCACTAGGTGGGTGCAGGACCGAACCTTCTCTTTTGCATGCGTCCTGTTTTCAGGCGACTGTGCACACAGCAGTACATCAACATTGCAGTTAATATGTGGGCATGATTCCAGTAAAGAAAGCATTCCTAAAATAGGGCAGTGTGTGGCAGCTCACAGGTGGTAGGGCACAAATTGAGCACAGTAATAAGCTGACACTACCAAAATAACCCTCAAAGGCAAAAATTGCATCCCTCTTTGAGAGAAGTTGGAAGACTTTAAGTGCAGGGAGGAGCAAAAAAAGAAGTGCGATATTAAGACCAGGGAAGATTGGCCTTCTGCTGAGTCATGCCCTTTCCCTCCAAAAGACTCCCAGATCTAGAGAGAAAAAACGCAACTTGTTCCACTGTCATTGGCGCCATTCACAACTTTTCGTGGTCGATGTGAACTATACCGATGTCAAAAACTTAAATTTTCACCCTTAAAATTGCAATGGAATCAGTGTTGACCTGAAAGGAGAATTCTCCATTATTGGATCTTTGATAAGTTCACATGCTTAAATAATCCCAGTCGTTAAGCAGGGAGTCTCATTGTGATTGCAGTAAGGAACCCAATGCTCAACCTAGCTTGGAAAAGCTTATAACAGCCACATTGGTAGCCTATTAACTTATTTTGTAAATAACCATACTTCAAGCAATAAGGGAACAGCTCAGTAAAAGACCATCTCCTCAGAGGCCACCATACCTCAGATTTCTTGCGGCACTTATTGTGAAGGGAGTTTCTCTGAGCTCAGCACAGTTTTCATTGCGAAAAAGAGATCTGTTTCAGCTTTTAACCTGCATTTTTAGCTTCATCTCCAGTCAAGATCTAAGTTTAAAATCGCTATTGTTTCATTTTTTTCTGACGGAACTCGGGTCAGATTCTTTAAAAGAAATGTCTCTTCCAACTTTGTGGCTTTCATGGGAAATTAAGGCTGTACTCTGAAGGCACCCTCAAAGAATTCATTGACTACCTTTTTCCTGCGCATCAGATAACAGAGGGCAGAATCTGCTGTATCAGCAAATCTCTGAAGGACCTAAAGGGCAGATTATTACTATGGCTCCAGGAGATGAAGGGCCAGGATTACCCCTCTTTAGGGAATGAACAGGAAGGTACCTTAAAAAAGATCAATAATATGGAAAAAGAGTACACTGTGATGACCATCCTCCTAAACGCTCCTCAAAATGAGTATTATCTGGGGAACTTCCAAAGAAGGTGAAAGAGATGCCTGAAATTACACCCTCAAGAGATCGGAGACCAGCCACAGACATGTTGGAACATCCAAAGAAAAAAATAATGACTTCAGTGCCCTCGATTCCTTCTAGGCCTTCAGGAAAGGTATTGTCCCACCATTACTGTAGATTGAAATTGAACGCTCCGTCAATGGATCCGTGGTTGAAGCTTCCTTCCCAAGGTGACTTTGATTATGGAAAAGGTATTCCTGTACATATTGTTTAAGTACACATCACTCAGCAAGGTTTCACCATTACCAGCACAATGCTAACTGGAGAAACAGGACACTATTGAAGAAGAACCCTTTGGGCCTGCCTTCAGCCTGTCCCATCTAAATTTCAAATATTAAATGATGATCACCAGTATAACAAAGTTTAAATCTATATAAAGTTGAATACAGTTTCTCATCACTGTTTTGATTCTCATCCAGGGTTTTTTTTTAGTTTTTAGACTAGTATCAGTAGAGACTATTGAGGAGCAATATGTCTTTGATCCCTACGAGGGAGAGTAACACTATCAGGAGGAACATATAATGCAGGTTCCTGGAGCACTGGTAAAGGACCTGCAACTTATGCTTGTATACTATTATAAAAGATTTCCTGAACACTCTTCTACAGCGGAATCACACAGCTAACCAGGCGAGCAGCCAGCATCAACTAAACCTCAGTCTCAAGTCCACCAGTTGACAGCCCATGTTCCTCATCTGGTTTCTGCTTTAAAGAGCCCACAAATACCTCCAGCACCTCATGATCCTCCTCTACAACTGATTGCATCTCCTGTTGTTGAGTATGTGTATTTGGATGATGGTCAGGAGAAAGAGGAAATTCAACAGGATGGTCCTCAGGATGCAGGTTCAGAGTGAAATGACAGTGTAGCACTAAGTTTGGCTTTTGCTACTCCAACAGTGGAAATTTTGACTCTGAATGATGATGGAGGTTTTTACGCATTATTATAAAGGATGTCCAAAAAATTTGACTTGCCTGGCCCTATAAAACAGTTGGTGTGTTTTCTGTTTGACTTAAAAGAATCTGCTTGCAAGTCTCTGAAAGCCATTACCGTTATTGACTTCATCAGTGCAGAGGTTTGAAAGGTGATGAAAAACTTTGTAACAGTAGCAGTGGTTGTCCCTCTTGTAGAAAATAAATATACTAAGCTCTGGATGTTTCTCCTGCCTGTCTTAATGGCCACCCTCAACCTGATTCTGTAGTTATTCAAGGAGTCCAGAAGAGATCAAGAAATCTGACTTAATCCCCTGTTCAACTCCACCTGACCGGAAGGTTAGAAGGCTAGATAACTTTGGGAAAAAATTCTCTGGCATCGTGACACCTACAGTTGAAGCATCCAGATCTCTGGCAATTTTTGGCAGATACGATAGGAAGATGTGGTCTTATTTTGGTACCTTGATTTTTTTGCCAGGAGATAAATGAAGTGAGGCCAAAGCTATTCTGCAGGAACGAGAGAGAACATTTTCTGAGATCATTGTACTTCAGTAAACATTGTTACAACTGGATTTCAAAACCTCGCTCGTGCAGCAGTCTTACTAACGCAGGGATGGTTTAGATCGATGACTTCAGGCCATAAGCACAAAGTAAGATATTAGGCATATATTAACAAAACTCAGCACTCCCTATAGAAATATGTAATTATGGTCACAAAACTTTTGGCAAGATAATATAGATCAAGATCCATTTCAATCCTTTAAATCATCACTTTATTTGAAATACAGATAAAATTGATTGTAGCATATACAAAAACTGTAGTCAACGTGTTTTGTTTCGTCGCAACATATTCAGGCTTCTACAATCTGTTAACAATGTCATATGTCCCGTACAGGACCATTGTCGTTTTCCCTATGTTAGCATGAGCACGTTGCAGACTGCCCTCTGCTTTGCGCACCTTCCTACACCAACTTATTTTGCTTTGCCACGCTGTACTTTCACACAGAACTTGCTGTGTTTTCGCGTTCTGTTCTTTCCTGGGATTTAGTCTGAACACCGTAGACAAGATCAAACAACAATGCCCCTTGTTATTGTGTTCTGGTCAGGCCCTAGCACCTAGACAAAACACGCAGAAGCAGCTGTTGTTTGATAACACGTACTTTTGTCATATAGGTATGCACAGATAGGTAACAACACACACTTGGATGAGGGACCTTTCCACGGAAAAGATTGTGACAGTACAGAGATGTAGAACTTTCATCTGCGTTTGCTGTGAAACATTCGGAACTAGGCGGCCAGAGCCACGTGTTCCGGAAGCCCTCAAGCGTAACCATGCTTCTCATCCAGGGGATACTCATCAATAGTCATAATCTATGAATAATCCCCGCCCACGTGCGGGATCCCGGAGTATATAGAATATATATATATATATATATATATATATATATATATATATATATATATATATATATATATATATATATATATATACACATATGTGAAACATATACATGCAGCCTAAAAATTTTTCCAACATGGCAGAACTGCCGAAATTACATAGGTTTGCATTGTAAGACAAATACCCTCCTAGCCCATAAGGAAAAGAGGACATGCACAGAACAATTGTCATATACCAATGCTTTATTGCCACAAGGAAAACTTGTAATTGCAGGCATTCGCCTGTAGGCTGCATTGCAGAGCAATAATGAAACCAAGACAAAAAAACTGGCACCTTGCCTTTAAGGCTTCCAAGGGTTAGGGTACCGTGCCTTTAAGGCCTGCAGGAGACCCTCTGCTCCCATCATGCACCACAGGTGACAGTTAGGTCAGTTCTTTTTTCCGGCTCCTTCTGTGAGGATCCTGGAGTTTGAGCTCTTCAGTTTTTTGACTGAAAGATATATATTTGATATTTCCTTTGAAATTTCGACAGTTTCTGATACCTAGAGGTATATTCTACTGGTTTTTGGTTTTTTTTCAAAAGTTTTCCAGTCAGAATGCCTGCTTTTATTTCAGAAATGTCCTTCCTGTGGCAAGAAGATAGCACTGTCAGACCCACACTCGGTATGTATTGTGTGCCTTCCATCTTCACACAATCCTGACCAGTGTTATCATTGCCAGAAGTTTTCAAAAAGGACTCTGCGTGACAGAGAACGCATCAAGCTAGCTCCCAGACCTCTGCTACCTCTGGTGCCAGGTTTTTTAGAACCAGCAATGGCCACGTTCCTCACTCCTGCCACAGTGGGGTCAGTTCCGTCGAGGATCGCAAAAAAATACAAAGCTCCAGACCAGGATCCCTTGTTCCTTAGGTCTGATCCTCCGGCGGATTCAGTCATTGTGGCAGCCGCCAGGAAAGCGCACTCCGCAGCCTCATCAGCTTCTGTTCCTCCAGAAAAGGACAGTAAACAAATGGACTCTTATGGCAGGAAGATGTGCAATACTTCGGCATCATCTATGAAGATTGCAAGTGCTTCAGCCCTTCTTGGGCGCTACGACAGGTCTCTTTGGGACTCCTGGCTAGGTTTACCGACAAGCTTCCCAAAGAAGATCGACAAGACTTCCATGAAATCTTGCAAGAGGGTGGTTTAGTAGCCAATCAAATCATCAGCTCGGCGGCTGACGCCTCAGATCTCGCCGCGCACGGCTATTCACAGGGCATCTGTTCGCGGCACTCAGCGTGGTTGCGCCTCACAGGTCTAAAACCGGACGCCCAGAAGAAGATCCTCAACCTTCCTTTTAACGGCTCCTCCTTATTCGGTTCTCATGCTGATGAGGAGATGACAAAGATGAAGACCGAGCTAGACACGGTCAAAGCAGTTGGACTGGAAAAGCGGAAGGAGTTTCGTAAACGCTTCCGTCAGAACGACAAGCGACCCTTCCAACAGAGGGTTCAAACCCCTCAATGGTCCTCCCAAAACCAACAAAGGTTCCAATTCCAGCACAAGCGTCCTGGCAGGGGAAGAGGGAACAATAAGCAACAGCAGTCCTCCACCAAGCAGCCTCCAAAACTGTAGTGTAGCTCCTATTTCCCTAATAGGCTCTGCGCATTGGAATAATATATCCTATAGGTTTGACATAGGACTAAGGTCAGTATGTCACTATCGAGTATATTAAACTTAATTACTTGTGCCAGCTAGCTCAGAGGCCACTAGAAACTCCTTGACAACAAGAAGGGAGTAGTTTCTGGCAGCCGCAAAACATGACCACTTTGTTTCCCTTTAGAATCAGAACATGTCCCATAGTCGTGGAAACAATAGATAACTTTTTCACTCAGCTCAATCGTGCATACTTAGTTTTCTCCAAAGTTACACAGAAAGAATAGACGGGCGTTTCAATAAAAGATTTATTGAACAGTCTTGTTTCTGTTGTAAGTAAAATGTGCTGTGACGATCACAAGACAGTATGCGAGATAAATAATGTACAGTGTGAGCAGTAGAAATAAATAATACTGCGATAGCATTATCTTTTAGTATATATGCATTTACATAAATAACACAGACTAAAAATGCGAGTACTCATACGATGCGTTTCTAACCTAGTTCTACCCCAATGTACCTAACCTAACCTAGGTGTAGGGAGAGGTTTGAAGTAGGTGAAGTATTCCTCACTATGGTATACTAAGAGTATGTTGAGCCTAGTATGCCAAGAGTCCCTCTAGGTTCTAGTCAGCTCCATACCTGAAGAATGAGAGAGGTAGGAATCTCTTTGCCAGACTCGAACTCCAACACCCCGCAAGGGAAGTCAGATCACTGGAAGCTGGACTCTCTGCGTGCAGGGATGACAGCGTCTCCTCAGTGCGTCAGGCCGGGAAACGGGCTCCTCTGAAGTCGAGGTCTCCTCTGATTTACAGGGGCTAGGGAAGGTATATTTATACCTGAGAAGCACCTAAGAATGTTAGTATTGACGTGAGTCGGACAGCGGAAGACGTCATGAATGAACCCCTAAGGAATAATGGTTCATGCATAATATATGAGTCCTTGAAGAAATCAATAGTCCTGGGCTAGGGAAACTCCCGCAGCCTAAGGGTCTGTTCTTCATGAACTCGTTGTGACGTTAGGGTGGACGGATGTCAGAGACCATGCCTGTATTTGGAGTGCACGGTTTAATGCCTAAATAAGGGCTGGGATTTTATGCCTATATAAGGGCAGGGCGAATTGTGCCTATATAAGGACATGATACTGGAAAGCCCGTTTATGGGCACCCTAAGAGGAATACAACACCCACTCCACTTTCGTGTGTACGATAATACTAAAATGCTAAACATTTAAAATGCTAAACATTAAATGGAGTACCACATATTTAAAAAATATTTCTTAAAAGCATTTAAAAAACATAGTAAAAAATGCAAAAGGTACTGTACATTTGAAGCATTGCTTTTCATTTCAGGCATATATTTAAAAAAAAAAATGCAATAGGAATGAAAGAAGCAGTAATATTTACATGTGACAAAAAAATGATCAATAAGTATTTTTTTTTTTAAATCAGTCATTTCATGTCTTGAAAATTAATGAACTGTTTTAGACACACAAGATGACCAAGTGTCCGTGGAAGTACCGTGAAGTCTGTACTATAAGGCTAGTTCTACTTTAAGCAGATTGAAGTGCCATTTTCGTTCGAAAAATGGGAAAAAGTTCAATTTTGGTAGAGTTCCAAGTTGTTTTGAAAAATGAAGGCCAAATTGTTACTGCATCTCTGGAACACTGTATGCTGAATCAGTCAGTTTACGGGTCTGGTGTAAACATGAGATCATCTATTTCTATAGACAAAACATCGTCCACTGTAGTTGGTGTCAGTTGGAACACCTCGTGTAGCAGATTAGTTGCACAGAGATGAGAGGCTTCGCTTCCAGCATAGTGTGCCGCAGCAAAGTTCGCGTCCGTTGTTACCTGTGTGCCTGTAGATCTTTCTCGTACCTCAGCAGCAGCCGGAAGCGTCTATGAGATCTCAATGAATGCTGACATCAGGATTGGTAGCCTCTGGGGACAACACAGAGCATGGGCTGTTATCGGGACCAGCAGAGTATCGACATCCGTTGGCGTTGCTGATGGAAATGTTAGACATGTGTCCAACACGCATTCTTCACCGCATAGCAGGCATCGTAGAACAGGTAAGATGCAATCTTGCCAGATTGGTCTGAATGACAGGAACCAAGTTGTATTAAGGTCCCGTAGACGAGTCATGCCCAAAGCTGTACTATTCGCTCCACGACACTTTCGTTCAAGGAGAGCTTTCTCCATTTCGCTCGGAGTGATGTCTGCGAATAGGCTGGCCATAGCGCAATAGCAGGAAGAGAAATAGAATTCCGGCAACAAGTGCTAGAATTAATGGTATGCCACCAAACACCGAATGTGCAAAGTTCGGGATGATTCAGAGTATTGCCTGGAAAGGTGCTAACAGACCGGAGCAGATGCTCTTAAATACATGTACAATTCCGGTTGTATCAGACATATTGAAGATACGTCCTATCATTTCTACGAAATGTATAGGGCAGTTTGTACGTATTAAAGTCTATCTCAGCCGAAGTCCTTGCTACTTGTAGATCATAGGTTTCTTTGGCCGAGGTCAAAGGCACGGTTTGCTGTAAAAGCATGGCTTTCATTCTGCTCAAAGTATCAAATCTTATAAAAGAGACCTTCAGCGAAGGCCATAGAGGCGACTCCCTGACTGTGTCTATTGGGGCAAACAATACTTGCATACAGCAAGTGACCCTGGAGTTGACCGTTACTAGATATGGGATGCCTGGCAGCATGCCGCAGCAACTCTGATCATTCAACATGAGGTAACTCCCATTAGAAAGTTGTCCAAACGTTGGATTAATCACAGCAGCTGGTGTACCCTGCAGATGGCAAGACAAATTTGCCACAGAACCATTACAAGCCCCGTGTAAAGAAATGTCCTGACATATAAGTGAACCGCTCAGTGCACTTTTACAGTGTGTACCACTCAAAAACACTTCACGATCCCCACTCCAACATCTATATGTATACGGTAAATCCCAAGATGTCTTAATGTATTCCTTACCCAACCTTTCAATTTTACCTGCTTGCATTTGTCTGAGGCAATACTGAAACTGAAAAGTACTCACAGGTAATGTGATTTTGCCATGAATTAGCCATTCTGCAGCTGGTTTTTCTGCCACTGTGAATGGTAACTTTTCCAGTTTTTCAATGCTCAGCACTGTATACTTTGCTCCTCTTTGTGCCAGTTCGATCTGTTTATCAGTCAGATTGTATTCTGCAAACAGAGCTGATGTATTAATGAAACGCCAAGGCACATAGCCCGCTCGCAAAGATTGCAGCGTCCAGCTTAATAACACAATAGAACGTAATTGAGATTGGCCTTGCTGTAACATCGCCAAATCTTGTTCTAGTATGTCGATAGCAGAGGATACAATGCCATCTAATGAATATATTCTGGAGGACAAAGTTGTTAACCCATTGTCGACCACAGAGTGTTTTCTCTAAATTAATACGATCAAGTTCACGTATCCGTTCTGCGGCCTCCATCTGTGACACTTTCCATGCTTCATTATACGCAGCATAAATGCCGGCATATATGAAACGTTTTTGACGCGGTTTTCTTGGTCCAAGCAAGAATTCCCTAAGGTCTGCGTCCTTTTTAAGTAAGGTTAAGTGTTGTTTCACATCCTGTAGTGTAGACTTATGCAGCCAATCGAGGCATAATTTTCCTACACTGTATGTTGTTACTACCCCCGGATGTTGTCTTTGGACGTATCTTGGGTCTGGCCTATTAATAGTAAAGCCCTGAGTTTTATTCAGGAATCTTTGCTGACAGTTATTCGTGTCTGTGGGCCAGATCAACCATTTTCTCCAATCAGGATTAGGTCTGTTGATTTGTAGTATATTGTCAACTGTCACCACTGCCTGTGTATCGTTATCACTTGCAGGTGTTGGTACAGAAGGTGTGTTTATCTCCTTGATCTTGGCTAATCCAAGACAAGATGTTTGTTGGACAGTTTCAGTCAAAAACATTATTTGTTGAGGGATGATGCAGGCTCTAAATAAAGCTTCTATCCCCTGTATTTGCCAATCTTTAGTACCCCAGACAGGTTTTGTGTCTATTGTGTCTTTCCAAAAGTCGAAACCCTGTCTAGACAGTTGGGCATTAAATATTGCAGAGTAAATCTGTTTTCTATTTGTTAACATAATTTTCATTCCTGTTTTGTTTACATTTTTATAGTAAAACATTTCTGGATCAGATGTATTGTAACCTGAAAAATATGGAAACTTGTTGGCAAATGTTTTTGAACTACCTTTAGGTGGTGTAGGACAATGTTCCCATTGGTTAAACATAAACACATTTCTTGGATATGTAGATTTATGCAAATATTGATGACCATAGTGGTAATAACAATACAGTTGTTAATAGTCTGATGAACCCTCTAAATATTCATTTTTAGAAAATGCAGCAGATTTTTCTAGGTCAAACATTATGTCGTTCACAGTCTTAAAGTCCCAATCATCTGAATAGGTACTGGACGTAATTAGATCACTTAGTGAAATTTTAAACAAATGTGGAATGTTCAATTCTTCCGACGGGCCGAAGATGTCAAAATCTGTTTTGTCCCACACTATACCATCCTGTATAGGTACAGCTGTGATGTTCACTGATGACAAGTCTCTTGCTTCACAATGGGAAGATTTATGAGGTTTCAAAAGTACGTTCACGCCTTTTCCTTCAGTATTCACATGGATGTTTCTGCCACTTATGAGCACGCTCACAGTTGTAACCAAAGCTAGCCAGAGCAGGAAAACAAAAAGTCCAGATATAATCCAGAGTTCAATCCATGGAGAAACCAAATAAGTCTTTTTCAGAAAGTGAAGAAAGTCTTGTACTTGCTGCTTGAATTTGAATGATGCTGGCGTCGTTTCAGGTTCACTCGGATCTTCTGAGAACGTATCCAAGTTAATGAAATAGCCAGAAGCAGTTCTATCAATTGTTGGAATTGCATCAGGATTTGTAGAAATCACTGGAACCAGTTCATCACTTGCCACATTGGTGTAGACAGGTGTATTTGGACGAACTGTTACTTGGTGTTCAAGAGGGATGAGTTCCATAGCATTGTTGTTTAGTCCTCCATCTGTTACAGCTGAATTCTCGATTGTTATCAGTCTTTCAGTCTGAACCTCTTGGATAGTAGCGAGAGGAGTGCGTCTGCTACTAGGTTGGAGTCCACAAGGCCTACTATTTAGTATTGGCCACATACTGTGGTTTGATGAGGTCGATGGACACAAATCTTTTCTCCTTTCTTCCAGCAAGGGGCGGCAGAAGTACTGTTCTTGTTCCTTGAACTGCTAGGACAGGTACTGGTTGTCTGTAAGAAGGTCCAAATTCCTTCTTGTCCGCAATCTTTTCTCTGACTAGATCCCCAACTTTTGGAATCCAGACAGGCCTTGCCGGGAACGCCGATTTTTCTCCAGTGGTGGTTGTCTGTAGGAATACGTTGCTTTGTTTCGTTCTTAATTCATTGAGTTCCTGTAAAACAGCCAAACGATCTTTGATATCAAATGTTTTATTTTCCATCACTGTGCCTACGTGTTCAAGGTCTGGTACCCACATTCTTGTCCCAAATAGGACCTCATATGGAGTGACCCCCCCAGAGAACTTCTTGGCAGATTATTCAATGAGCGTTGGACCCCATTAAGGTGTTTGACCCACCCATCACCCGAACCTAATACCCTAGCTGTTATAGACTGCTTTATGTCCCGGTTTTTCCTTTCCACAACCGAATTTCCCTCAGGATGGAATGGAGAGGAGTACCGCAATGCAACACCCAGACTGGCCATGGCTTCTTTGTAAGCCCGAGAGCTAAACGCAGGACCCTGGTAAGAATGTAGCTTGCCTATTGCGTATGTGCCGATAGACTCGCAAATCTTTTATAACAGTTCGAGCGTCAGCCGTGCGCTGAGGCCATAACCATAGGAACCTAGAGCATGAATCCACTGCAACCATGATATATTTATAGTTACCGTCCCTTTGTAAGGGACCGCAGTGGTCCAGGTAAACACAAGCTAATGGTTTGTCTGAAATTAACAGGGGTGTCTGCGCAGGACGTTTCACTGTTGACTTTCATCTGTTGGCAAATATCACATTCTAAAACATAGTTTTTAGTTTGTTTCCGAATGCCAGGCCACTAATATCTTTGCTTGAGTAAAGATACTGTCGCTGAAACACCTGCATGGGCAGAGGCTATCCCTTCGTGTGCTGCTAGGATTAGTCCTAATCTGCGTTCCTTGTTTGGAATTACCCTATCCCCCACTCCAGGGATTCGAGCAAAAGGAACGTTGTTCACATCGATTACATAAGAGTACTTGAGTGGAACTTTTTTTGGTAACGCTGCACCACTGCCTTTGCTCGTAGCATTGACAGCCAACATTATCTCACTGTCTATTTTAGTTTTTGAACGAGTGATCGCAGCTACGGAAGCCGTCTGAACAGCCCCCTGTGCGGCTTCGTCAGCCAATGATGTCCCTGCAACGTGAACGCCATCACGTTGATGACTCAATGTATGGATCACGTGAGCCTTTGGTAGTTCGCTTTTTAACTGAACTACTTGTTCCCAAAGCGTTTTATGCTTTATTGTGCCACCTTTTGCATCTTTGAACCCGTTTTCAAGCCAAGTTTGTATATATTCATTATACGACTGCACACAGTAGAAAGAATCGCACACTATTAGTGTGGGGAATTCTCGATCTGTACTTTCAAGTGCCAGTTTGAATGCTTGTAGTTCAGCTCGCTGAGCTGTGCAATCTCCTAGAGACTGGGTTTTTGTGACCATAGGTCTGAAGTTGCCATCGCGCATGCGACCTTTAACGATTGCGCACGCTGCACTGTAAGCTTGCTTACTCCCTGTTGCGGGTTGTGCGGATCCGTCAGTGTAAATTATGAATTCGTACTGATCGAGAGGCAGAATCTCAGTAGGCAGAGGACATTCATGTTCATATTGCAGGAACGCTTGTGTTTTTAAATCGGGATTAAAAACATATTCAACATCTGTTGCAGCAAGAGAATTAACCCATTGTATCCATCTTGGATGTAATGCTTTTGCATTTGGAATGCTCGCTTTTGTTACCGCCTCTCAGGCCGGAACAGGGGTTACGACAATAATGCGTTTCCCTTGGGCTAGAGCTCTTTCTTTTGCTACAGCGGTTTGAACTGCTGTCAGAATTTTTTCTGTTGAAGTGAAGCGCATTTCTGCTTGTGTATACAAGTGTGATTTGTATGCAATTGGTACTTTTTCACCCTCATTAAATGTTAAGTAGGTGAATCCGCAATGACCCGAAATTATTCGGATCACTAAATTGCGTTGACTTACGTGTGTTTGTAAGTGATTTGTTGCTAACATGTTAGCCTGGAGTGAACGCAAGATTTCTGTGTGTTCCTGTGTCCAGTTTTTGATTGGAAAATCAGGTTTGATTAACGCGTAGAGGTTTAACCCTTTCTGCGTAATTTAGAATGTAAGTTCTTCCAAAATTTAGGAAACCCAGGATGGATTGTAAATTTTTCAGCGTTTTAGGAGGTTGGAGCAGCGCACACCTTTCTAAAAAGTTGGCTGCCTAGCTCTTGCCTTCACTTGAAAGCTCATATCCTAGAAACAGGACATTGAGATGGGCAATTCTGGACTTTTTGAAGTTGAATTTGAAGCCCTCAGAGGCGAAGCCCAGTATAATGGTGCTCACCCTGTTCAAGTGTTTGTCCAGGTCATCGTCTGTCAGATAGATGTCATCGACATATGACAATGCCTCATTATCATAAATTTGTAGTAACTCAGTTACCCTCGCTGAGAATAACCCCGGGCTGTTCTTGAACCCTTGTGGGAGTCGACAAAATTGACGCTGGTTCCCCATTATTGAGAAAGCTGTTAAGTACCTGCTTCCAGGTGCTATATTTTGACAAAAGAAACCATTTGAGATGTCTAATGTGGTTTTATATTTTTTACGCACAATGTTATTCATTAATGCTCTACTATGTGCATTTTGCATTGCAAATGTTTTTGAACAAGTGTTTAAGTGTCTGTAATCCAAAACTAGACGATATGAATTATCTGGTTTGGAGACAGGAAACAAAGGATTGTTCATTGAAAAGGTGCATGTTTCAATCACCCCCTGGTATTCAAGTTGATCTAAGATCTCCCTGACCTGTTTTTTAGATTCTTGCTTTATTGGGTACTGCCTTTGTGCAGTAGGTTCATTTTTTAGATGTATTTTATGGTGAGGTGAATCCTCATCCCATCCTACATGATTTTTGTATAATGCTGTGGCCTGGGCAACTGCCCATTTCCTGGCATAAGTATATTTTAGATGAATTGGAATATGGTTAGAGAAGGCAGGCATAATAATGTCCTCGCCATGTGGGCACTCCCTGACAAATTGTGGTGGCCAGTCTTTTTCTGCTAGAAGTATGTCATAGCCCCTTGAAAGTTTTTCCCAAAAAAGTGCTTTCACCTGTCTAGGTATGTCTCCCTCCATCCGAAGTGTTATTTCATATAACTTTTGTGGAGTACTAATCCTGGTGTCTAGTCTCAACTGTAATGTACTCATTCAAGTCCACTATCTCCAGAAGTTCCTTCAGGTTCTGGCGAGCTATTGTGACTTCTGCTGCACTGTCCAGCATTGTCTGAGCCCATTCTCCGTTCTTGAGTTGTGTTCTCAGTATCCTCGGCATGTCTAATCTACAGACCTGCTACTTTCTTCTTAGAGAATTGAGGTTTTGATTTACTTTTCGGAACGTGTTTGTCGTCTTTCGATTTCACGCGTTCTTCTCTATGTTCTGACCGTCCTCTTCTTTCCGATGTCTGTGACGAGATCTGAAAGGTACGAGAGGAACGTGTATCAGTATCTTGATACCTGTCAGGTTTTTTCAAATTATCCCTATTCCTGAGGTTATACCTCCTTTCAGAGGGCTCCTTTTGAGGAGACCTACCTCGGGATTGAGAACGTTTTTCGTTTGAATTTTGTTTATTAGTTTCCCACTTCTTTTTAGAAGATGTAGGAGTTTGTTTAATAGAGTCCTTTTCAGGACTTTCAGATAGTTTCGGCTTCACTGGTCTTCCACCCAAACTATCTCTGCCTAATTCTGCATAAGATTGTTCTATTATTCTGGGTAGCTCAGTTTGATGTTCTGTAACATCGAATTCCCTTAATCGTTGGCGGATCGCCACTGCTGCTGCCTCCCCTTTAATATTAGTTAATATTATTGTTGAGACCTGGTCGAAATTTTTCAGTAATTTCATACCTAAATTTAGAGCAGTCTCTGCCCCGTATTCGTTTTGAATTTGTTTCAGGACATCTGGTATTACTGCAATTGATGGAATACCATGTGTTTTAGTATAGATGGCAGCAAAGACTGAGCCCCAAGTGGTGCAGTCTTCCAGTTGTGGTGTGATCCCCATCGGTAAACAGATTGTTAGGATTGTGTGTTTCTCATACGGGCTAGTATTTGGAAATACTGCTTCGATTTGAGTAATTTTTTGAGCTATCAAAAATGGAATTTGCTCACGTTTTGTGGGCATTTTACCCATGACTGCGTATAGAGTCTGTGGTGTAATTTTTAGTGTATTCCCCTGTTGAGGAGTTTGATTTGGAAGTGTCAATGGTGGTTGGACTGTAAAAGTCTGCATGACATATTGGACTAATTGTCTGTAGATTTTTATTAACTCTGTAAGTTTAGTAAGTAATTCCTCGTCTGACATTACTTCGATGTCAGGATGAGGAGTGTAGCCGGCTAGAATCGGCCATGTTGCTCCTGGTCTACCAGGTGGACCGAGCCTGGTTATGTTTCTGTGATGTTTTAGGGCGCCTTGAAACCAGAGCTGATGCTCCTGGTATGTTAGTGGAATTTCAATATCCTCGAAAGGAATATATTCCTCTGGTGGTTCATCTTCTTTGTAGAAGTGAAACAGTCTGGTTACTGAATTTGATTCAGGAAATATGACCCATGAATAGAATACCTCTGTCTGAAAGGATTCGTGTGCCTCTATCACGAAAACTGCTCTACCTCCTCTTGGTGGTAGGCCGGGTTTATACGTTTTAGAGTGATGGCTCTTCTTAAGTTTGGATTGATGTCTATGACACCCTCCTCGGTTTCAATAAAACCTGTGATGTTATAAGCTGTTAAAGCTGGTTGACCCGCAACGTCACCGTTGTCTGAGTCGGGCATTTTGTTTTTTGAAAAATGTAGAACAAGTTTCAAGGAAACAAAAAGATAAGGTGCACAATATTTTGGAACACTGTATTCTTCAACGTTGAACAAACCAAACAACTAATATATAGGGTGCTTCCCTATTTAGTTATGGCGGATATTTAACCCTACCCACTCCGGACGTCTTATGGAGTATGTGAGTAGGGGTCTCTGAGAAAAGCACGAATGAGTTACTCAGTATCTAGCGTTAAATTACTGCCTTACCAAACCGTTGGGCGCCATGTAGTGTAGTTCCTATTTCCCTGATAGGCTCTGCGCATTGGAATAATATAACCTATAGGGTTGACATAGGACTAAGGTCGGTATGTCCCTATCGATTATATTAAACTTAATTACCTGTGTCAGCTAGCTCAGAGGCCACTAGAAATTCCTTGAGACAAAGAAGGGAGTAGTTTCTGGCAACCGAAAAACATGACAACTTTGTTTCCCTTTAGAAGCGGAACATGTCTCAGAATCGTGGAAACAATAGATAACAGTTTCACTCATTCAATCGTGCATGCTTAGTTTCTGCAGAGTTACACAGAAGGAAAGACGGGCGTTTCAATAAAAAGGGTTTTATTGAACAGTCTTGTTTCTCGTGTAAGAGATATGTGCTGTTATGATCACAAGACAGTATGCAAGATAAATAATGTACAGCGTAAGCAGTAGAAATAAATAATACTGCGCTAGCATTATCTTTTAGCATAAATTCACGTACATAAATAACATGAGCTAAAAATGCGAGTACTCATAAGATGCGTCTCTAAGCTAGTTCTACCCCAATGTACCTAACCTAGTCTAGGTGTAGGGAAAGGTAGAAGAAGGTGGAGTATTCTCTAGTATGGTATACTACGTGTTTGTTAAGTCTAGTATGCCAAGTATAGTATGCCAAGAGTCCCTCTAGGATCTAGTCAGCTCCATACCTTGAGAATGAGAGAGGTGGGAATCTCCTGCCGGATCTTGGAACTCCAACACCCCGCGAAAGGAGTCAGAACACTGGAAGCTGGATTCGTCTGCTTGCAGGAATGACAGTGTCTTCTCAGTGCGTCAGGCCGGGATACGGGCTCCTCTGAAGTCGAGGTCTCCTCTAACTTGCTTGGGCAAGGGAAGGTATATTTATACCTGGTAGGTGTCGGGGAATGTTAGCATTGACGTGAGGTCGGACAGAGGAAGACGCCAGGAATGAACCCTTAAGGTATAACGGTTCATACATAATAGATGAGTTCTTGGAGAAATCAATAGTCCTGTGCTAGGGGAACTCCCGAAGCTTAAGGGTCTGGTTTCTAAGAACTCGTTGTGACGTTAGGGTGGACGGATGTCGGTGACCATGCCTGTATTTGGAGGGCCTGGAAACTGCCTGAACTGCCCTGCTGTTTGCCGGCCTGGGGGACCACATCGGCCATAATCCTTCGCTCCCTGGAGGGAGGAGCACTGTTGCTGACAACGCGCTCATAAGTGCCCAACACTACCGCGGCGCGGGACGCGCCTGGAAACCGCCTGAACTGCCCTGCTGTTTGCCGGCCTGGGGGACCACATCGGCCATAATCCTTCGCTCCCTGGAGGGAGGAGCACTGTTGCTGACAACGCGCTCATAAGCGCCCAACACTACGGCGGCGCGGGACGCGCCTGGAAACCGCCTGACCTGCCCTGCTGTTTGCCGGCCTGGGGGACCACATCGGCCATAATCCTTCGCTCCCTGGAGGGAGGAGCACTGTTGCTGACAACGCGCTCATAAGCGCCCAACACTACCGCGGCGCGGGACGCGCGCGGGCGAAGCCCGGGCCAACGGCGGGCCCGTCCTTGCCCGTCCTTGCCCGTCCTTGCCCGTCCTTGCCCGTCCTTGCCCGTCCTTGCCCGTCCTTGCCCGTCATCGCCATGAAGAGGCAGGGCAGGGCCACCCCTCTTTCATTTACCATGCAAGAGTCTCCTAGCCCCGAACTTAAGGTACTGTTTCCTCTGCTTATTGTGGTTTCATAAGTGATGTCCTTACTAGTCAGTTGGTAGACTCGGACCTTGGCTTACTTGCTTGCTTTTGGACTGTACTATTGGACTTTTAAATGCTCAAAATTTATTGCCACGTTTAGCCGTTTACAATTTTCACCCGGGTCGATTTATCTATTTGCAAGTACTGGGTAACTCGCATTACTTTTATTGTGGTTATCAAAGCAAAACTTGTTTTTTTAATAGGTATGGGAAAACAGAAAACCATGGAGAGCGTAAAGGTGGGGGGGACTGGGAGTCGTGGGCTAGGCAAGGGGGAAAAAGGCTAAGAAATCTCGCAAACATGCCGCCAATAATTGTGTTCTCGACAGAATAGACACACTAATTAATGAGTGCGAGACCATACTGGTGTCAGATCCCGTGGGTCCGCATAGTAATAACAACTTAAACCCCTCCGATCCAAAATCCCCTGCCCGCCCGCTTACCGTTGCTCCCATGTTCCACAGACACGCTAGTAAACGAATTACCAACCCGAGTGTTAATAAGGATTGTGATCTTGCTGGGGTACAAGAGAAGGTTGTTCTTGACCCTGATGAACTAGCTTGCAAGCAAGCGTTTCCAACGAAGCACAACATTTCATGCTCAAATAGATTTGCCTTGCTTGCAACCTCTTCTGACATATGCGAGCAAGTCACACCACCAAGCATATTGCAAGGAGGTAGCAACGTAGAGCAATCATCTCCTGTCATACTTGGCCCTATTGATTCCCTTAGGGCTGAGATTATATCATTGAAAAGTTTTATTAAAGAGCTTTCACACCTGGTGAAAACATTACTTCCCTGGGCTCAAACGGTACCCCAGGAGCAGGCACTTGCACAAACTCGACAAACTCTCACCCTGGCTGGCCCACCAAGCACTGCAGGGGTAGATTTGGGGCAAAGTGTATCCACACTCTTAAAAAACTCAGTAAATCATAAGCTTTCTGGCTCTACACCTGTAAGAACGAATACTCCTGAGCCTAAGATAACAAACAACTTTCCCACACTATCTGTGCCAAAAAAAGGTCAGGCCGTCTCAGGCGGCCTTTGCAGACCAAGAGACACCATGTGGCCTGCGAAGGTTTCACTACAACCCCGACAACGGAGAGATGTATACTCACTACCGCCACTGCAAGGCCCTAATATTTACATGATAAATGTACCCAAACTTGGCCCACATAATGACACGGAAAGTGCGGACTCTTTGACCAATAAGGTCATACATTGGATACGCCACACCAGAGGTTGTCGCTCAGTGATTCGTGAAGATATCACCCGGGCACGCAGACGCACTATCCCTGCTCAACCTTATGACTGTTTCGAGCTCACCTTCTCCAATGTTGACCTGGCAGAGAACCTTCTAGCTTTGGAATTTAGAACTTGGGCCCCTGCTACTTCAGCCATACAGTTTAGGCGAGCTCAAGCACCTCCAAGGGACGGGTCGCAATCCCAACTTGAGGGGGGCTTGACGCTCGAAATAGTAGATTGACTGCTTGATGAGCCTAGCTGCTCATCATGGCATGAAACGATGATGGCCAGCCAGACTCAGAAATTGTACGAACCTTCTGTTCCCCTCCCCAGTAAAAGCTCATTGGAGGAAATAGGGGGGGTGTCGAATCATTTCCCACAGGGCTTGCAAGAGACTGTCCCCTACATGCTTCCCGATTTATTAACAACACTAGACCCTTTAGATTTATCTTGCACCTTAACTCCGTATTGTATACATGAGGGGGTCTCGGCCTCACGTCTACAACAGCTAAAAATCTTATCGTGGAATGTGGCAGGTTTACTAAACAAGCTACTGCTGCCGCACTGGAATAATCTTGTAGAAGGCTTTGATATATGCTTATTCCAGGAGACGTGGAGTTTGGTCCCACTCCACAAATCTGGCTACGCTTGCTATTGCATTCCGGCAACTACAAAGGGGCGAGGGCGCCCATCAGGAGGGCTGATTATTTGGGTGAGCATTACTTTAGGCTGTCAAATCACTGTTCAATCGACCACAAGTCCTGACATTTTGAGACTAACTAGTAAAGGTCCCAGGGGAAGAGGCACATTGGAGCTGTTTAATGTTTATATTAGAGGAACCAAGGGAGGACAACAATCACCTATTGTTACACTTTTAGACCATTCCCTATCCAGTTGCAAGCCCGAAGCGAAAATTATAGTAGCAGGAGATTTGAATTGCACCTTTGAGCTCAGAGGACATGCTGGAGCTGGAGGATGGTGATGCAAAATGGTCGGTCCCCCCTCTTAATATTTCCCCTATTAAAAAGTGGTCCCCGCTTGCAATTCAACTTAATGCACTAACCATCGAACATGGTCTTAGAGCTGCTAATGGCAGAACTCACTCAGACACACACAGTGCAAACACTTTCAATAGAGTAGGTTGCCCTTCACGAATAGATTATATCTTAGTGGACGTAAAATTGTGGGCCCAAATGTTAGACATGTATGTGGGCACCACAACAGACAGCGACCACAATCCTCTTTGTTTGACATCTGAATTGTTCTGGGCCACCCTGTCCTCGCACCAAACTAGGAGGGCCACAGCTTCGGTTATAGACATCGTTCCTTCAAACTGTAAAAGATATCTGAAATGGCATAAGATTAGCGCACACAAAATAAATTATCTTGTGTTAAGGAAGTTGTCTCCTGGTATTCAAGCCCTCCAGGCAACCCTATTGGCTGCTGAACCCTGTGTAGGAGCTCTTTTAGCCCACTCCCGTACCATAGATCAGCTGAGCACTGTTTTTCTAGCCACCCATAATTACGCTAACATAAAGGCACCCCGGCAAAGACAGCACCCGTGGTACACTAAAAAATGCAGACTAAATAGACCAGCATTGGCAGCCGCAATCAGGTCTAAGAACTCCGAATCGATTAAACTAGTGAGAAAGGAGTATAGGGCAGCCCTCCATGAGGCTAGAATAGAGTGGGACGAATCTCACTGGAAGAATTTGAAAGACGCCAGTCTTGCGAAGAACAAAAACCACTTCTGGTCCCTTGTTAGTAAGGGTATTAGCAAAGATCCTGCCTCTCTGTCTAACCACATTACAAGCCATGAATGGCACGACCACTTTAGGAAGTTGTATTCCGCTCCTGACGATGAGTGTCTGGAGGAGTTAAGCGACCCCACAGACATTCCTCCGGCGGGGAATACGAGCAATCCCTTTTCGTTGCCTGAAATTGAAATGGCAATCTCAAAGATAGTGTCGGGAAAAGCCCCTGGACCAGACTGTCTTCCTGGCGACCTCTTTTTGGCTGATCCCAGGAACTGGTCGCGTTATATCCAACTTCTGATTAACAGCATAGCTAATGGATCCCCAATTCCCGACACTTGGAAAGGAGCGTTGGTGGTCCCGATATTTAAAAAAGGGGACAGGGAAGATCCATCAAATTATAGGCCAATAAGCCTAATTGATGCCATGCAAAAGTTGGTAGGTAGGGTCCTCCTCCAGCGAATACAGACCTGGGCTGAAGAGGAGGACATTCTATCCTAGTACCAGGCTGGGTTTAGAAGAAACACAGGCACGATTGACCAAGTCTTCAGGTTATTACTCCTATACTGGAAGGTCGTTGTTATTGGTAAGGGAAGCCTTTACCTTGCTCTTATCGATTTGAGAACAGCTTTTGATCTTGTTCCTAGGTTAAGACTGTGGCAAACGCTGAGGGACCTGGGCATCCCCCCTCTCCTTCTTAACTTTTTAATTCGATTGCACGAAGGAAACTTCGCCCAAGTCAGGTGGGGCCCCCAAGGGAGGTTACGGAAAAGATCCTAGTCAGCAGAGGAGTCCGCCAGAGGTGTGTCTTGGCACCTACCCTGTTTTCCTTGTACATCAATGGGGTGGTGAGATTTCTTCAGGAGATCCCGGCAGATGCACCAACCCTGGCGGGCGAGAAAGTTCCAACACTGTTGTTTGCTGACGACACCCTTCTGGTGTCGAAAACCCCGTTTGGGTTGCAAAAGCTCCTTAATCGATACCAGCTATTCTGCGACTCCCGGGGCCTGGTTATTAATGCAGATAAGACAAAATTCATGGCTTTTAATCCCCACAAGATTTTAAAAAATGATTTAATTTTAAATAATACCCGACTAGAGAGGGTAAATGTGTTTGACTATTTGGGCATCCGCCTTTCTGATAAAATGCACTGGAAGCCGCACCTAGCTAAGATGTTATTGAATCATAAACGTGCTGCTGGGGCTCTTAGTAAAGAACACCAGGCCTCCTATAGTTGGCCGGTAGCTCCAGCTCTTTCAATCTACGAAGCTAAAGCCGTTGCCGCTGCGTTGTTCGGGGCGGAGTTATGGGGCTTCAAAAACATCGAAGATATTGGCAGTCCGAAAATAAGTTCTTGAGGGATCTGGTGATGCTTCCCAGTAACACTCCATTAACCCCCTTGATGTTCGATATGGGTAGATGGCCGCTCAGGGATATTGCAAAATTGCGCCCTCTTTTCTTTTGGGTGCGAGTGATGCGTACCCCAGAGCTTGCTAATTATACCGCTGCCCTAACAGAGGTGATTAACTTAGACACGGGGCACAGGGTTAAGTGGATATCCAATGTTAAAAGGTTGTTGTCCAAGCTGGGTCTCTCGGAAGCATGGGAAACTCAAGTACCACCCAACAAGGCAGAGCTTAAGCGTATTTATTGGAACTGAGTTGATACTAAAGAGCTGAGCAACCCAGAATTGGGGAGTCTGACAGAAGAGTTTTTTCGCCACAAACAGTGTAGAGGCTTAGAGCCTTACCTGGATATCATCCAGACTTCACGCGATATACAGTTATACATGCAATTCAGGCTGGGCACACTCCCAATCCACGCAACCACTTTAAAATGGCACTCCTATAAATACCAAAGTGAGGCATGCCTCTGCTGCAGAGCTCCGTTGGAAAGCATGCCCCACTTTCTGTTTGCTTGCCCGGCTTATTCCGTTGCCAGGTCTAGCTGGATAAAACCGGTCTGCAAAATTATGGGTACACGCGACCGTAGGATCGCCCTGCGTATCCTAAAAACCGACCCAGGTGTGCTTTTTTCGTGTGGGGTGGCGAAGTTTTTGAGCCGTGCCTGGATTATCAGAAACAAAGCATTGAAGGGCACTAGTACGCTTGCTGAGGGATAAATATCTGTCAGCTTATTTTTTACTACCTGAGTACTGTAACAATTTGTAGAGTTTACTTATTTAGAATTATTGAGAAAACGCTTGTGTTTTGCAGAGCACATCGCCCTGAGATATATTTCTCTACTTCTGGTTGATTCCGTACATCTCCCCAGATATGCTTGTATAACCGTTCTAACTCTCAAGTTTTGCATTTTATGTCTGGTTGTGCGCCCAAGCTCATTCTTTCACCTTTCTATAAGGTTTTATATACAGCTGTTTTTAACCTTTTAAACTTTTTAATCAATTTTCAGATCTTGAAAGTTCTACTAGTATCTTTTTAGCTATTTTGATAATTCCGTTAAATCATGTATTCATATTAATGTGATATATTGTATATTCTTCAATGTCTGTCTGTGTTTTTTGTCTGTTGCTTTTATGATTCTAGTAATCGAAATAAAGCATTTGATGATGATGTATTTGAAGTGCACGGTTAATGCCTAAATAAGAACAGGGATTCTATGCCTATATAAGGGCAAGGCGAATTGTGCCTATATAAGGACATGATTCAGGAAAACCTATATACGGACCCCTAAAGCGGAATACAACAAAATGGGAACTTCACCCACAAGTTCTCCTTCTGTACTTTCAAAAATGGGGATTTCCATAAATAGACCCCTGTGCCACAGCAGAGAACTCAAAATGCCCAGACTTCGCCTCAAGGTTCCCACACACTCTATCCAAATGCAATACCTTATGGATCAACGGGTCAGGGATATTTGCTTACTCTTTTCCATCTCTCCCTCTCCTTCCATTTCTGGTTCGGAAACACAGGCAGACATCTCTCACACTGATTCTGGTAGCTCCCACATGGACTGATAGTTCTATTGGAACTATCAGTGGTGCCACATCAGAAGCTTCACATACCGACAAACTTTCTCACACAGAATCGTGGAGAAATCAGACATCCAAATCCCAAGGACCTCAACCTAGCAATTTGGCTCCTGAAGTCATAGAGTTTGGTTATCTAAACCTACTACCAGATTGTATGACAATTCTTAAGGAAGCAAGGAGACCTACCAATAGAGCATGTTATGCAGCAGTGTGTAAAAGATTTGTCATATATTGCAATAATAACTCAATTGATCCACTATATGCATCTGTACGAAATATCATTTGTTATCTTTTGCATCTACAGCGAGCAGGTTTAGCTTACACATCTATTCGACTACACCTTGCAGCAGTAGCTGAATATCTTCAAAACAGGCATAATTTATCTTTATTCAAAGTTCCAGTAATCAAAGCCTTCATGGAAGGCCTTAAAAGAATAATACCACCCAAGATACCACCTGCACCTGTCTGGAACCTCAACATTGTTCTTACAAGGCTTATGGGCCCACCTTTTGAGCCATTACACTATTGTTCATTACAATTTCTGTCATGGAAGGTTGCCTTCTTAATTGTTATCACTTCACTTAGACGGGTTGGTGAGTTACAGGCATTAACCTTAGAAGAACCCTTCTTTCAACGTTATAAAGATAGGATAGTTCTTCGTACAAATAAAAAATTTCTTCCAAAAGTAGTCTCTGCTTTTCATATTACCCAATCAGTTGAGTTACCTGTGTTTTTCCCTCAACCTGATTCAGTAGCACAAAGAGCTCTACACACACTTGATGTCAAAAGAGCACTATTATACTACATTGATAGAACAAAAGATTTTCGCAAAACAACTTTTTGTTGCCTGTGCTCCAACTCATGAAGGGAAACCTATCTCTAAATCCGGTATTTCAAGATGGATTGTCAAATGTATTCAAATTTGCTATGTTAAAGCTAAAAGAACTTTAACTGTACCTCCTAGAGCACATTCTACTCGCGAAATAGGAGCATCTATGTCCTTTTTAGGCAACATTCCCAGAGCTGACATATGTAAGGCAGTTATATGGTCCACACCACACACATTTACCAAACCGCATTGTGTGGATGTATTAGCACGTCAACAAGCTAATGTAGGACAAGCCGTGTTAAAATCACTTTTTAAACAACTTCAACACACACTGGTTAGCCACTGCTTGGGGAGGAGTACTGCTATACAGTCTATGGAAAGCATTTGTATCTACAGCACACATGCCTCAAACGGATTGTTACTTAACCTGTGGGCATCTGTTCTTGACATATAGAGCTGTAGATTCACATGCGCCCTCACTCCTCCCCGGACACGTATGGTTGTTGCAGTTCTTATTATTCATATTAAATACGCATGGACATCTCTATACTGCACTCACTTACTCCATTCTCACACTCTTGCGGGAAAATAATCTAACAATGAAGTCGATGCCCATGCGCATTATCACCGAAAGGATTAGTCACTTTGCCTCGTGACAGGAAAAGACTTCTTTGAAGAAAAACAACTTGCAAACATCCGGACCCAACATTAGATGGCAGGAGTATACAAAGCATGTGAATCTACAGCTCTACATGCCAAGAACAGATGCTTACAGGGTATGTAACATAATCCCTTTTCAAAACCCTAATGATGTCATGGAAAAAGGACTTCATACTCTTGGCGCCAGAAGATGTCACAAATTTTACATTGAAAGTTAAAAACAATTCAGAAAATGTGATCAGCTTTTGGTAGCATGTAGTCCTCCTCGGAAAGGACATGGTCCCTCTCTAAGCAGAATGTAGCATGCTGGATATCTGCAGCCATAGTGTTCTGCCACAAGAAAGCATGACATTCTTTAAAAGGAAATATTAAAGTGCATTCTGCAAGCAGTGTCTGCATCCACTACCCTATTTGCTGGTGTACCCTGTGAGAAAGTGCCCTCTGTCTGCATGGTTGCCCCCACTTTTTGCTGCACTGCTGATGTACTTTGACTAAGTGTGCCCTGGGCTTCTGCCAATCAGGTACCCAGGGCCTATGCTCTTTCCCTAAAACTGCATTGAAGACAAAACCCAATTGGCACTCTCTGGCCACAGGTCAGCCCCTGGTAAATGGTACCACAGGTGCCCAGGGCACTGTGACCAGGGAAGGCCTCTAAGGGCTGCAGCACTTATTGTGCCACCCTTGGAGACCCTGCACCTTTACACTCACACACTGCCTTTGCAGGATGCGTGTTTTGGTGCAGAACAAAGTGAGGAGTCGACATGCCACACATCCCTGTGTGCCATGCCTACAACCCACTAACCTGGCATAGCTCAGCCACCCCTCTAGCTGGGTGCACTATACCAGTGGTGTGGGTACAGGTGCATGAGCCCTGTACCCCTACAGTGTCTAAGCCAATTCTTAGACATTGTAAGTGCAGTACTGCCATTAAGAGTATATGGTGCTGGGAGTTTGTCATTACGAACTCCACAGTACCATAATGGCTTTACTGAAAACTGAGAAGTTTGGTATCAAACTTTTCAGCACATTAAACCCACACTGATGCCAGTGTGGGATTTAATGAAAAATGCAAACAGAGGACATCTTGGAGATGCCCCCTGAAAAATGACCTAACGCTAGTGTCCAGGCTGAGTGGCTGCTCCCCAGCTGCTGCCACCAGACTTGTTTCTGGACCCCTGGGTCGAGAGCCGCTGCTCTCGGGGGTCCTGAAACAATGCACATCCTGGGACGAGGTGCCAGGCCACTTGCTGCTTTCAGCAACTGGTCCCTACCGGTTCTGACCCCCACTTTGGGCGGGAGAACCAGCAGGAAAAACAAGTGAGGAAGGGAGGTGTGCCTACTTTTGCCAGCCCCACCCCTGAGATGGGGAAGGAGAGGTGAAGCACAACTCTCAGTCCCTGTCATCTTGCAGATGGGGGGACCCAGGCAACCAGGGTGAGGCATATGCCCCTTTCCCACTGGTGGGTGGCATAATAGGTGGTGTACCCACCCCAAGGAAGGGACCCATTGGTCCCAACCTTTTACTTACCTGTAACGCCCCTAAATCTAGTATTTAGGGGCCCCCCTGAACCTTGCCTCCTCAGACAAGAAACGACTAAAAGAAGGAGGATCGAACAGCTGTGCCGAAGCTAAGAAGAGGAGGACACCCACTGACTTGGCCCCAAGCCCTACGGCCTGTCCCCACCTCGAACCTGCAAAAGCGAAACTCCAGTGTGTCCTGCAGCCAGCAACCTCAAGAACCCCAAGGACCTGCCCTGCCTTCCAAAGAAAAGACTTTGTCTCCTGTGAATACCGGATTTGTTCGCCCACTGACTTCAGCTCCGGCAAAATCCGCAAGTCTGCACCTGTCGCCCACGGCCCGAGTTCGAGTGGCCCAACACCACGAGAAGGTCTCCCCGGCGATCCTGACCTGAGATCCAGTGATCCCTGACCTGCCTCAAGCTGACAACTGCAGCCTCAATCCGGAGGGTCCCCTTAACCGCGACCAGGAACTGGTAAGAAGATTCAACCCTAAAAGACACCCCTGCACCCGACGCCCCAAGGCCTTGGGTGGCCCAACCGACGGTGTCTAGCCAACCTCCAGCATCCCAACTTACCTCTCCTAGTGGTGGTCGCTCCCAGAAGACCTTCGTCCCCGAGCCTGCAGTGTGTTTGCAAACCGGAGACTCCCCATTGAAAGTAACGGGGCACCCGACGCCAAAACAGCACCCTGCACCCGGCCGCCCTAGTGCCGCTGAGGGGTGTACCTTTGGTGCTAACTTGAGCCCCCATTTGCCCTGAGCTAAAGTCCAGGAGCTTTGCTCCCACAACCTTGTGGCCTGCTCTTGAGCAGCCACCAAACGGAGGCCCCCTATCCCCCATTGGATAACATTGGGCCTCAGCACTCTGCACCCGGCCGCCCTAGTGCAGCTGAGGGTGCTTTGAGAGTGCATCCTCGACCCTGGGAGACCCCTGAGTCTAACTCCAGAAAACCAACTCCCACAACAAAGTACTTACCAGTTAACCGATAACTCTATTTCCTCCCATAGGATAACATTGATTGTTTTCTATGAAAAAGTTTCTAAGTGTGGAGTTGGAAAGTCTATAAAAGTCTATACAACTGTGTACAAATAACCAAAACGCATTTACTTACCTTTTTACAGGAAATGTCCCAGTGCAGAATCCAGGTATACTACACTGTGTAAGAAAAGTAATCTGCAAAGTAATATACATGACCTGCTATTGAAAAGGCATTATAAAGTATCTGTACAATATTTTAAGGCATTGCATTTCCAGTACTTCTACTGTGACCAAACCAAAGTATATAGACAACTGCAATTCAAACTGTATTGTTACTGCAAAGTATAAATCACTTACCTGTGCCAGGCTTGCTTGGTTCTAAGAAATAAATATAACTAAATATTTTTATACAAAGCAAATTGGTCTGAGTTCAGGCTTTGAGTGTGTGCAATAATTTGCTATTGAGTGTGTACAACAAATGTTTATCACACACCCTCTGATAAAGCCTTACTGCTCGCCCGCACTACCACAAATAGAGAGTAAGGTGCTATCTACTTTTACCTCTGCCTACCTTTGGGGTTCCACTGGACTCTGTGCACACTATACCTCACTTTGGTATCGTATATACAGAGCCAGCTTCCTACATACCCATATCAGACATCTGCAGGACAGCGGCAAAGCACACATTTACTCGACGTTACATTTTTAACTCAACAGTACTAAGCGAAGCAGCATTGTGACAGGCAATTCTTTGTCATTTTTTCCATTGTGATGAGCCTATTCATTCAATTTTGCCTGTTTACTACAAACCACTAAATGTATTTATTTATGAGACTATGACTACTGCCAGCTATTCTGTTTCAAGCTTGTGAATCTTTGAAGGATTCAGTACTGGAAAAAAAAATAAGCTACTTACCTGTAACTGTAGTTCTCCGGAATTGGTATCTTTAGTAGATGCACGTGGCTCACCCTCCTTCCTGGTTCAGGATCTCTTATAAAATACCTTACTTTCAGAATTGTGCTAAGAAATCTGAGGTCTGGTGGATGCTGTCCCATTATTGGTTGTGGTTCTCAATAAATATGTAAACAGGCAAACCATGTGGCTGCTGTAATTGTTTACAAGTTAGGTTAAGCTTTATACTGCTTACTATACTATCGAAGATACCAATACTGGAGAGCTGCAGTTATAAATAAGTGACTTATTTTTTTTAACACTCCGCATCAAAGAAGACACCGGTATCTGTTCACTCGATATCGAGGCACTCAATGTTACATCATTTGATACCACACCAGTAGGCATCACACAGCTTATAAGCATCACTGCGAGAAATCCCGATGCCAACGTATCGGTTCTCCACAACTAGCAATTTCTTCAGAGCACAGCATTTCCAGTATTTGTCACTACATCAGAGGACCCTGTACAGATGTTCAGACTCCTCTACAGATTCTCTATCAGCCACCTTTGCCATCAAGTGCAGTAACGGTTACATCTTCATTATCGGCACTGCCAAGAGTCTTTACCAAGCCAGCTGGTTAGCACAGCAAGCTGGCAGATACAGACCACAGACCCTTGTGACTTCCTGGGGAGGCAAATCTGCTGTCAGTTCCAGCTTTCCACCCTCCACTTGCTTTGTTTTTAGAGTTACATCAAACTACTCCAAGAATAAAACATCTTTAAGACTGTTACATTATGCCTATTCTGTCTCCAGCCAAGACTAAAAGGAAAAGGACATAGTCACTATCTCCTCCAAGAAGATATACTGATGAAAGGACAAAGATTTCACATCAACCTCATATCTTCTGACCTTGAAACCAGACTCTTCAATGGACAACATAACAACCTTTCATGTGTTTTAGGAAGATTTTAGTCCATGCTTAAGATATCACTTGGAACTTATCAAACATTTTCTCTGTCATCAGAGTTCCTGCTTGTCTTCTCTTACCCCAAGTACTTGATTTCAAAAAGGGCCCAGGAGAAGTTTTTCAATCCTAACACAACCACAATTGCAGTGCCCAGTCTGCTAAACAAAAGTATAGACCTTCAGATGAAGATCCAGGCTTCCTTCGTATGAACTTCATTCACTTAATGTCTCCAATTAAGAAGTCTCTATGCAACCGGATGGGAAAAGGAAGAGGTTAGATTAAGTTGTGAGAAAACTGAGACACAGCTGAATATGCCTTCAGTGGCAGCTAGCTTTTCTGCTCACTTCGGCAGATATGAAACGTACTTTGTGTGAAAAGATCCAGGGATTCACAGAGGAGCTGCCAAAAGACAGGAGGCTTAAGTTTGCTGTAGTAGTACATTTTATTTTTTAAAACAAACATTATTGGGTTTTACAGAAGATTCCAGACGTCAACAGTATAGCATAATTATCATTGATCAGGTTCGTAATTGACCAGTCCTTTATACAGGTAATTCAGTAGCAAAGAAAAGGAATAGTGGTCACTACATTGATCATAAATTCCCAACCCTCTCCTAGCACCCCAATGGCCATAGGTCGTTCAGTGTTTAATTCTGGAGCTGCTATACGCGCTCTCAGTCTTGACCTTAAACTCCCTTCCCTCAACTGCCCCCCCCTACCCTCCCCTCCCCCCAGGCGTGTCACTTGTGTTCATATTACTAGTTTGCAATACACTTCCGCTCCAGCTTAGGTTGCACATTTGACTTAGACAGCTCTTTGGGATCCCTCTGTCAGTAAGGGCGGCGGTGTGCTGTGTCTGTTGCCTAACTCCATGGGTCCATGATTTACTCCGGTGAATATAACCTAGCCTACTCCTGCCTGGGGTTCCCCCATTGATTCCTCCTCCCAGTCATCATCTGGGGTCTTAAGTAGGACAACTAAAATTGCTGCCTCCAACTCCCTCTCGCTCCCCGTTCGTTTTGCTATTTTCATCTTGATTATTCCTTCACATTCTGCCCATTTAATGAGTTCTTTCTTCCATCTGGCTGTGCTTGGGCCCTGTTTTGCTTTCCAGTGCATGGCGATGTCTCTTTTGGCTAGGTGTAAGCCCCTGTCTAAGAATTTACTCGTGATTATATTTTTGGTTGTATGAGGGAACCAGTGTAACAGGCAGTACTTGAGAGATGACTGAACTTCCCTGTCGGTGATGTCGGCCAGCAGCGTAGTTACCTCTCCCAAAGAAATTACCCAGGAATGGGCAGTCCCAGAACATGTGTCTGAAATCTGCACCTTCTTTATTACACCGCGGGCAAGCCGCAGATTGGGTCGTGAAATACTTATTCATTTTCTCCGGAGTAAGGTATGCTCTATGTGAGATATAAAAATGTACCAATTGGAATCTGGCATTTCTAGTGCTCTTACAAGCCCTCTCCACCAGTTCCCCCCAGGTTTTCTCTGGAATATCCTCTCCAAGGTCTGCCTCCCACTTTAGGCGCAACTCTGATAAGGGCGGTAATGTTTCCCGCGTTATGCGCCTGTACAAACATGTAACAGCCTTAAATGTACCTGCCGCCATCACTACATATTGGCAGCCCAATGACGTCGGTCGTTCAGTGAGTCCCCCTCCCCAGTGTTTTCGTATGGCCGCAGTGAGGGCAGAGTGCAACAAGAAGTCCCCCCTGGGTAAGTCATAACGGTCCTGTAGGTCTTTGAATGGGATCATGGCACCCTCCTCATATAAGTCTCCCATTGTAGCCAACCCTTGTTCCGCCCAAGTCGTCATTCTCTGCCAACTACCCTCATGCGGTAAGGCCTCACACATAAGTAACGGGATTACGGGAGCATAAGGGCTCCTAATTTTGGCCCTTCGCAGATACCTGTTCCAGCAGCGCCTTGCTGTACTTGGCTCCGAGGGGAGGACCGGGGTTCGAACAGGAAGCCTCAATGCAATTTGGGATAACAGTCTTAAGGTCACAGAGTCCTCTCTCATTTCTTCCATCCCCCTGAGACGACTCGCCATCCACTTTGTGAGCCATTGTAATTGTGCCGACAGGAAGTAGGCCTCAAAATCAGGCACCGGCAAGCCTCCCTCCGCTCTCGGTCGCATGAGAACGTTAAGTGCCACCCTCCGCCTGCCATTTCCCCACAGAAACCCCGTGATCATTGATCTGAGTTGGGTAAAGTATCTTGCCGGTATCCAGACCGGCAAGGTCCCAAAGTAGGTCACCATTTTAAGTAGAGCTACTTGGCTGGCTACCGATAGTGGCAAAGAGCTCCAAAAGTCAAAATTGCCTTTTGCTCCTCCAATGGCTCTCCCTGTATTGCCCTCCAGAATGTCTCCCTGAGTGTGGTATATTTGGGTACCCAGGTACGTAAAGCATCTATCATCCCATCTCACTCCCTCAGTTTCTCGTGGTCCTGGCCTGTCCTGTCCTCCACCGTCGGGAATAAACAAGATTTTGCCCAATTCACTTTTAGCCCCGCTACTTTTAGCCCTGCTACTCTACCTAGGGCCTGTAGTAATTCTTTCGAGCCCCGAAGCGCTTCCCCCGAATCCGCCAAAAACATCAAAAGGTCGTCTGTGTATAGTGCAATGTGATGGATCGGTCTATCAACATTAAGGCCCTGATAGGGTTGCCCTGTTCTTGCTCTAATGGCAAGCGGCTCTATCGTCGGGGCGAGCAGTAGGGTGGAGAGGGGGCACCCCTGTCTTGTTCCCCGCCCCACGATACAGGTATCAGATATTAGCCCACCCGTTTTAACTCTAGCAGTGGAGTCGGAGTATAGGAGAGCAGTCCAGCCCACAAATTTGTCTCCCAGCCCAAACTTCCTCATCACATGGAACAAATAAGGCCATTCTAGGCTATTGAATGCCTTTTCTATATCCACTGCAAACACCGTCGCCATATCTTTCCTATAGGAGTCTGCCTCCAGCACTCGCAGGAGGCGCCGGACGTTA
This sequence comes from Calotriton arnoldi, assembly GCA_963921515.1. Classification (NCBI taxonomy): domain Eukaryota; kingdom Metazoa; phylum Chordata; class Amphibia; order Caudata; family Salamandridae; genus Calotriton; species Calotriton arnoldi. The sequence continues at coordinate 73,536 of CAWUFW010002617.1, forward strand.
AGTGCTGTGTTTCTGGTGGGAATAAACCTCAACTGGTCCTTATGTATTAGCGTTGTTATGTATGGGAGTAAACGAGTAGCTAGTATACGACTCAGGATTTTGTAGTCTAGATTAAGCATGGAAAGTGGGCGATATACCGCTCTGCCCCATGGTGGTTTCCCCGGTTTAAGCAACGGTATGATAATCGCCTCTCTGGTCGAGACGGGCAGGTGCCCCGCTTGTCTTGCATCATTATATAGCTGTACCAGCCTGGGGGTCAGCAAATCAATGTATTTTAGGTAAAAGTCAATTGGTAGGCCATCTGTTCCTGGAGTTTTGTTTCTTGCCATATTTTTAATAGCCCCTCTCACTTCCCCAATTTCCACATCACGACCCAGGGTATCTGCAAGTTCCTCACCCAGTGCTGGTAGTTTCACTTCTCCCATGAACACATCCATGTCTCCTTCTACTAGGATCAACCTGCTCTTGTACAGCTCAGTGTAGTATTCTAGAAACAAGTCATTAATACCTTGTTGGTCGTATCTCACTTCACCACTCTGCCCTCTAAGCTCTAATATGACCGTACCTCTCCATTTGCTGTAGTAGTTCATAATGATCTTTTGGTGTCTAATCATATGATTGGTGGCACCCTGGACTCAGATGACTCTTCAGTAATTAATTACTGCAGGAAATTAGTTTAAAGATAATCATTGGTATACCTAACATAGTTGAATGACAGTGCAGAGTTTAAAAAAAAAAAAACCTTCAATCCACATACTAGCAATAAAATGCAGCAGATAAAGACCTCATGTTGACAGCAGCATATGAATGCAGCATAATAAGAGTGAGGCTGAGTGCTGAAGGTTTAAAACCCTCTGCAGCTTTATCATGAACAGCCACACCATTTTCAATAACACCAGCATTGATCATCAAGAGCTAGAGGCTCACGACAGTCCATCATAGCAGGGAAGTCTGTCTGGCTTAAAACAATGACTTTTCAACTTTCCACCCTACGTGTTCCACTTCATTGTGGCGGTAAGAGGAAGACAACGGTCAAATATAATGTAAGGAAGTGGCAAAGCTTAACCAATGACAAATGGGCACTATCCATTGTGCAGAATGATTATCCTCATCAAGTCAGCCCACCACTGTCCATTCCACCAAAAGCTACCTCCGTGTTTTGAATCAACCAGCTGTGCAAATAAACATCCATATTCCTGGAGAAGAAGGCTCTAGAATCAGTCCCTCTTGCTCAAAGAGGAAAAGGATTTTATTCTCAGCGTGTCCTGATCCACAGAAAGGGTCCAAAGAAGGGAGTTGGTCAAAACTGATCAAGAGAGAGAACATCTGTATCAGACATTCCCTCAAATCAAATGAGGAGAGTAAATGGGTTTGATGGATCTTCACAATGCATACTTAAGACAAGCAATCCAGAAGAGGTCCTACAGAACCTTCACAAAATAGCTTAAGCTGACTACATATTCTTCTCAGTTTAACGATAGGTAATATCTCTCCGGTGCTCGACTGCTTAGTGTCTTCATTGTCCCCAGTGCCAGCCATTATATGAGGCCAATGTAACCATGCTGGAGGCCCAGCCTACAACTTGGGAAGACAACTGGGAAGGGTCATCAGCTTGTGATGGCAGCAAAGCTACCTTCCATGCTGGTGCCATGACAGCAACTTGGTGAAAGAACTACTCTTCCAACAAGGTGTCCCAGCCCAGTCAATTGTCTCTTGTAGCTAGATATGCTCATCTCAGCTAGCTCTCTGAAGGTTCAAGACCTCTGGTCAAAGAAAGGAACACAATATTATTTCATACACTTGGAGCTCAGAGAAATTCATCTATCCCTCAAGGCCTTTCTACTTTCTCTGATGAAGAAAGCAATTCTGATTGACGACAGCGCCACCTGCACTACTTAAATAGCGGGCAACTTGATACAGATCTCTTCCAGAGATGCACAACAGTCAAGGAGAGAAACTAAGCAGACTCTACAAAGAAAATTTCAAATGTGTTATAAACAGTGATGTACTGCTAGACATCTTTGCACAGTGTGGATTTCACAAATGGACGTGTTCATCACAGCTCAAATAGTGATATGGCCAGACTCTGCTTCTAGAGTTTGAGGACCAAGCTCTTTGTGCAATACCCTTTTGATGAACTCATCAGGGACATTTTCTTTACAGGTTTACACTGATCCCTCCGTTACTATCGGTTCTGGTGAAATTCTGGTGTCCAAGGCCAAATTAATCCTCACTGCACTTAAATAGCATAGACAATGGCAGTTTACCAGATGTCCATCAAACGGCATAGGAGGCTCCTATCCATGCTAAAACTCCTAGCAGACTCCGGGGCCAAGGTTCCATCCCAGTGTGACTTGTTGAACATGGCTCCAAGTTCATACAATAAGGACAATTTAACCTGCCACGCCAGTGTATGTAATTTTCTTCTACAAGGTATTACTGGAAACTGTTAATGCATACAGATCTTGTCCTTTCCAAAGTTTTTTCTTTACAATACTAGTCATTAACGATTTTCTGAAGGGTTTGAAAAAGCTTTCCCCCCCATTTGTAAGCCTTCCATGCCATCGGAATGTAATCTGGTCTTCTCTTAATTGATGGCTTTGCCATTCGAGTCTGTACATAAAGGCTCTCTGCAGCATTTACTGTGGATGATGGCTTTCCTAATTGCCCTCGCTTCTTCCTGTAGGGTATCTAAGCTGTAGCGGTATGTGCCCAAGAACCTTGCACCTTTTTTTTTTTTTTTCATTTCATTAGGGAAGTGATGAGAATTTGTCTTTCTTTCCCAGAGTGGTTTCTTGTTTCCTCATTAATCAGACTTTATGGGTATTTTTGTTCTAGTAAAACTTTAACATCAGTGTAAACATTTTATAGTTCATTGGATGATCGGGTGACCTTACATTTTTATCTAGAAAAAAGCATGTTAACTGAAGCCCATTAAGTATGAGCAGGGGCATGTGTAAACATTCTTTAGCGAGGTGCATTTTCGCCTGTTTTGTTTTTTATTATCAACCAGCAGATAATCTGATAACATAACGGGAAAGGCCTGGGGTCATATCTCTGGGGGAAGACACCTGATGCAGCCTAGATGAAAAACGTTCCTCTACATGAAATTTGTAAAGCATCTCCATGAAGAGCCACAGACCTATGCTGCATTTCGCCTCCTAGGTCAGCCAGCAGCAACAGTCTTGTTTCGTATCCTGGCAGTTGAGATGCACTGTAGCTTACAGGATGTTACCCTCCACCCGCTCTGCCCATCCATCCAAATTGGGGTCATCGTATGCTTGGGCTTCGTATTGTATGCCTTTACTGCCTTTTATTTTACTTACACCTACCGTCTCTTCTTCTTTCTATCCATAACATTGACTAACATAATATTGAAATGACCTTTACTTATCCCCCCTCTTATTTTTACTGCCCTCACTTGATACCTTATACATGGTCCTAACCCTTACCCTTTGATTACAAAATATCCCTTTAATAATAACTTTTACCCTAATGCCAAATTGAATCGTTACATTTTTGTAATTAATTAAAATGCATTTCCTTAGTCTTAACGCTAAACCTTGCTCAGCCTTAAATTACTTCAAACTCTCATACGTTTTTAGGTCTCGCCTGTGCCAGCGCATGCACCGGTCTGGCGAGACATTTAGTAAGTGGGCTTTAGAAATCCCACCACATGCTTTTGCTTGTGGCCTAAAGCTTGCGGTTACGCGCACAGGCGCCATCTGGCTTTCCGTCATGGCTCATTAAGCGCATCGCTCGCGGCACCCTTACAGCGCGCGATCACTTTAACGGCCGCGTCACTTTCACGGCCGCGCGGCCAATGCTTTTTTCTCTCGCTTGCAGTCTTGCTCACGCTGCCCAGCGGCCTGCCCCTCACTGCAATCCAATCCCCACGGTCGGCCAGGAAGCGCCAGCAGTGCGTCTGTCCATCCGTTCGAGCCTGAGGTGATTTAGCTGAGGTTTGCACCGTCGGAGCTCCGTCTGCGCTGCTCATATCCGCCAAATGCACAATTCAACTTCAAGAAGCTGTCTTGCGTACAATCTTTCTTTTCTATATCCCACACAAAGTCCCGCCCTCCCCCCACCATGAGTTTTCAAATCCGCCCTTACGCCTACTGTTTTTTAAACTTTTGTTTTAGCGCGCGCGCACACAACTCCCGGGCTTGTCTTTCCTGTTGCCTGCCTCTCGCCTCGCATACCCGCCCTTCTCCCTCCGATTCTTCGTTTTTGACTGCCTTTCTCTTTCTGACTCATGCTCTCCTCCTCCTGCCTCGCGTGTGTGCCTCTCTGCGGGTTTCCTGTGAGTGACTGCCTCAGATTACAACCCCAAACAATTTAATCCCAACTGCAGCAGCTAAGTGATGTCCTAGCGCATGTATTGCGTTATTCACAGCTCTCCTCTGCCAGCATTCCATACGAGATTCCAGTCCTCCTGACACAGCCGCCGGACACGACTTGCTTCAAGCCGTCTGTGGAATCATCAATCCGACAGTAGTTCTCGTAGCGTTCTCTCGGCACCCAGGCAGCACCCACACCAACACCGGTGATCGGACAGCCTGCCTGACTCTAGGGTTGCGATCCTCCTGCACGTTTCTACTGGTCCCTGGCTCCTTATTTCAACCCGCTTGTGGGGGCTTCCGGCCGCTGTCGACATCACGTCCTCTGTTGGCGTCACTTTATTTTTAACTCAAGAAACCAAAACAGCTTCCCTGGGATGCGCTGTGTTTTGAAATGTGTTTGCCCTTACGCCTGGCATGCACACATAACTGGGCCCCGCATACAGTACGCTGAAGGCACTATGTGTTTAATCCTTTCTAACACCCCCACCCCCCGGACAAGGGACATCCTGCAATAACATTCAATGCCAAATGACTAGCAAACGTGTGGCTGTTGACCAACTTTTAAAGGTTTGCCCACAAAACTGCACACGCAAAAATATTTGCTTGGAAGTAATTACAATCTACTGCTGGGGTTTTAAGTAAGTAAATGCCACCGGTAATATTTCTACTTTAGTGACACCTCCGGATGCTGAGATGGTTTATTTCTCTTCCCTCGTGGCAATTTCATTTAGTGTTGGCATGTAGAGCCAGTACTGAATACGTCAGATGTTGCAACAAGAGCTGTGCTAAATACAGATAAAAGAGTTGTGTGTTTGCTGGCGACTTGTGACTGCATGTGTTTATTTTTTTAACTTTTGTACTCCCCCCCCCCACACCCCCTCCTTCATTCACACTCCCCGTTCAAACTTCCAGTCCTCATTATAGATAATCGCCCCTTTTAAACACTTCCCCTCGTGGGAAAGTAAACTCAACTGCAGCTTCAGCAGAAGGGTTTATCTACTTTCTTTTGTGCTTACTTAGTTTATTTTTAATTCATTGTGTTCACACGCCTTTTCTGAATCCACTGTGAGCAGAATGTGTTTACTAGGACGGACTATGCGTGCATTTAAAGCCTCTACCTCCTTACATCCTCGAGTTCTTGTGAATTCTGTCCCATGAAGTGCATCTGATCTAACCGCAACGCCCTGCTCTCATCTGTTTTTATTTTTTATTGATCGCAATTCCCCTTTCTAATAAATTCAAGAACAATTTCCATCTGCGGGAAACCTACTGATAGAGCAAAAATGTACATAAAACATATCTCCACGATGAAATCTTGTAGTTCCGAAATGAGCGGGGGGCAAACATGAGGCAAAGAAGGCACTGTTCAATTGGAGAATCGCTCCAGGCTCGCAACAGCACAGCCTCTGTCCATTTGTCCTAATTAATATTCGAATGCGTAACATATATCTACCCAAAATCCTTCACACCTAAACTCCTCTTCATTTACCTCCCCGTTCCACCCAGTTATACTTTGTTGTCAACACACCTAAAACCGCACTGACGCTATGTACTCTTGGGTCTCGAAGAATTTATTCCAACCTCACCCCAACTTTCACATGTTTAACCTCATGATCATGTCCTATTCACACCAGTCACCATGGGCAGCAAAGAGCACGAGGACCAAACTCTTTCCAGCATGTTCAGGTTCCATGTTATTTTACATTCAGTCATTTGTCATTTATGTATTACATATAAAACCAGGATAATAAAACGTAAAACTAGATCATGAAATGAAACTCGTTTTCTGTTCCAGTTGTCCATACCCTCTGCTTCCACAGCTATGCTTTAGGGTGCTGATGTTTATACCACCAGAAAGAACCCTCACCAAATTATGCTAAATTCTGTGCCCACTCTTAGGACTTCTCCCTCTTTCAGCAAGCATTGGCATAGCCAATAGGTCTCGCCTTTGGGACCTTATAAGTGTTTAGCCATGAAACAGTTTGTTGTTGCACCAAGGATATTGTGCTGCATAACTAAATACTTATAAGGTCCCAAAAGCGAGACCTATTGGCTATGCCAATGCTTGTTTATCGTTCTGAATGGATGCTAATTCTAACCCTCGCCCTGTTTTTAGTAGGCTTAATCAAATATTACAAATTAAAAATTAACCTTTTTTAATTGGTGCCAGTCCTTTTCGGTAAATATTTACATTTTATTTGAAGCAATCAAAATTAAATAATGCACTAATTCAATTTTATCCTAAACTAAAGTTAAATAACTTCCTCTTCCCATACCTTACATTTCAATAAATATTTAATTTACTTTTAATTAATTTGTTTTAGTACTAATCCTTACCTTTAATGTTTTTGATTGATTTTAAAATACAGCTTTTGAAGCAAATGAAAAATGTCCTAGATTTCGTAACGGAAAGTTTTAATTTTATTAATGACACGGAGGCGACGATTAGCCTGTTCTTTCTTCTTTAATTTAACCAGCAGCCATTAAAAAACAACAGCAAACATAAACGAAGACTTCATTTCCCATGAAGGTTAGAAAAACCCATCAAGTTCGTATTCCAGTCTTTTAACCAATACGGTGTCTCCTGGTACAATAACTGCCAAAGATCCCTGCTGGACTTCCTTTTTCTTCCTGCGACCAAGCCAACTGCGGAAGACACTTAATCCTGCTTCGAGGACTCTGCACCTACGGGCAGAAAAAGAGGTCGTAATATCTTGCGTGCAAAGAGACTATCGTGTACAGCATTAGAGGAAACGCACATTAAACCCAGGAAAACGCTTTACTTACATCCGACGTATGTCTGACCAGCCCGGGGGGGGGGGGGGGCTAATCCTCGCTTCCGTGTCCTTAATAGAATTGAAACTTTCCATTACGAAAGCTAGGAAATGTTTCATTCTGTGTCAGGACCCGGAGACGAGGATTAGGCTAGTTCAAAGCTTATCCACCACTAGGGCCGCAATGGAGGAGACTGGTTCAAAGTATAACCTCTTGAAGGTTGAGTCTGACGACCAGTCGGCCGCATTCAAAATGTCCTCCAAGCGAGCCCCTAGCGTGAAAGCCTTAGATGCCATGGCACCTCTAGCTGAGTGTGCTTCGAATACCTTCGTGTCGATGCCAGCCTCACCCAGCGGACCCATCGTGCAATGGTTGGGGATGAGTCCGCTCGGAACGATTTCCTCAAAGCAATTAGAAGTTGCCGTTCTCCATGTCGACGCACACCCGCCGTCATGGCCTCGTAGGCCTTGATACAACGTACTACAGAGTTTGGGTGTTCCAGGGAAAGCCGGATAGGAAATCACCCGTGACTGGCATTTGGTACGGCGGGAGACGTGAAAGGTGACCGCATCCGGAGTGAACGATCTTCCAGAGATGTCCGGAGCTCTGACATCCGAAACACGCCTACAAGAGACCAAGCACAGCAACATGGCCAATTTGGACGACACTTGCTTGTGGGATAGGTACTTATTGCTAGGCCATTCTGATAGTAGGTGCAAAACCTTGTTTACATCCCAGAGGACCAAATATCTCGGCTCTGGAGGGAGCAACAGTTGGATACCGCGTAGCAGTTTCTTCACCAGCGGGTGGTCTCCCACCGGGTGATCTGCCACCACGGCATGCCCGGCCGAAATTGCGGACCGGAAGGTATTAATTGTCCTGTAAGCTAGGCCCTCTGAAGCTAAATGGGCCAGAAAATTCAGGATGTGGACAACGTCTGCCCCCATGGGATCCAGATCCCGCTACAGACACCAACCCAACCACTGAGACCAGGCTGACCGCTAGCGTTTAACGTGCCGTCTGCCCAGGCCCAGGAGAGGAGGTCTGCAGCGTGTCTCGAAAGTCCCGGGACTTTTCATCGCATCCGGTAATCCTCCAAGCCATTAGGGGAAGGGAGTCGTTCACAATCAGGGGATCTGGGTTGCCCGCTGGATCGCTCAGGAGATGAGGGAGCGGGAGTAGACTGATTGGAGAAGCCCAAGAAAGTTCCATCAGAACTGGAAACCATGCTTGCGCTCTTCAGACCGGGGTGATCACCACCAGTTCCGCCTTCTGTCGACGGACCTGGGTCGTCAATCGCATTATCATGGCGAAGGCGGGAAAGGCATACCTCTGTTCGAGGGACCAATCCTGAAGGAAAGCGTCAGTGGCCGTCGCCCCCGGGTCCGGCTTCCAGCTGAAGTACCTGGGGAGTTGGTGGTCGAGGCGAGACGCAAAAAGGTCGACCGAGAAGGGTCCCCACCGCTCCTGAAGAGCTCGGAACATGGGACATGGAACAGTTTCCATAGGCTGGAGTCTCGAAAGTGTCGGGATTGCCAGTCTGCCACCTGGTTGGCCACTCCCGGGAGATGCTCGGCTACTACCTAAACCTGATGGGACAGGCAATACTCCCAGAAGTCCTTAGCCAAGTCCGCCAGGGCCTTGGAGCGAGTCCCATCCAGGTGGTTGATGTAGCGGACGGCTGCCACGTTGTCCATCTTCAGAAGGACACAGGAGTGAGCCCTGTCCCTGGTCCAGCAACGGACCGTGAAAGAGCCTGCCATGAGCTCTAGGCAGTTGATGTTGAGAGACCGCTCGGCAGCAGACCAACCTCCTTCTGTGGTGAACTCTCCACAACGTGGCCCTCCGCCTGAATCGCTGGCGTCCAACTCGATCACTAGGTCCGGAAGGGAACCGAAAATGGCTCGACCTTTCCATGCCTCCATGTGGGACAACCACCAGTGAAGCTCCTCCTTCGCCTCCCCGGACAAAGGTACCTTCTGGGCATAGGTCAAACCACTGCGCAGATGAGACGCTTTGAGTCTCTGAAGGGCCCGAAAATTAAGAGGGCCCGGGAAGATGGCCTGAATTGAAGCAGACAACAGACCGACCACTCTGGCAGTGCTTCGCAAAGAGGTCTCCGGCTTTCATAGGATCTGTCATATCTTGTGATGAATTTTCGCCATCTTCCTGGAAGGGAGGCTTAACGTCGCCTCTACGGAATTGATCACAAACCCCAGGAAGGTGATAGAGCGAGAGGGAAGGAGGCAGGACTTTGTCTGGTTGATCATGAATCCCAGTGACTGAAGAAGAAGCACTGCCGTCTGGAGTTGTTGCGACAAAGTTCGTGGATACTGATGCATGAACAGCATGTCGTCCAGATAAACAATCAACCTGACGCCCTGCGACCTCATAACATAACATGTGTATTTGTAAAGCGCACGTTCACCCAGAGGTCTCTTGGCGCTGAATAACAGATGTTCATTGTTACCCAACTCAATGGTACTCATTTTATCGACCGCAGATGGATGAAAGGCTGAGTGGACCCGCCGGGATTTGAACCTGTGACCATGAGGTCGAACACAGGCCCCTGCAATGGACGCATTAGTCCACTGAGCCACCAGACCTCAGCCTCTCCACTACCGGGTGCAGGACCTTGGTGAAGCACCACGGCGCTGATGACAGGCCAAAGGGAAGTGAGGTTAATTTAAAAGTTTGGTTCTGCCACTGAAACTGGAGGAACCGACGGTGTGGAGGGAAGATGGGGACCTCAAGGTACGCGTCTTTGAGGTCCAGACGGGCCATCCAGTCGTTGGGGCCCAACAGGTCCCGGAGCAGGTCAGTGCCCTCCATTTTGAAGTGGTGGTTAACCAGCCACTCGTTGAACTCTGGGAGGTTTATCAGCGGGCGCTGACCCCCATCCTGTTTCTGTACTAGGAAGAGATTGCTCAAGAAGGCCCTTGGATGAGGGGAAGCGTGGCAAATTGCCCATTTGTCTAGGAGTTCCTGCACCTCCTGTTGTATCAGCGCCGCCTCCTTGCTGGAGAAACTGATTGGTGCCGGAGGAGAGACCTGGACAGGGGGGCCATAAAACTCTATGTGGAAACCCTGCACAGTTTGGAGGACCCAAGCGTCGGTAGTGAGTTCCTGCCAATTGTCTACGAATTGAGCCAGTCTGCCCCCCAAGCAATGACATGAGACAATAGAAGAACTCACCGTGAGCGGGGGGAGCCTCCGCCGCATGTTCCATTGCGTTGACCTCTGCGACGGGAACGACCTCTGGTGGGATAGAAACCACTGAAGCGCGAGGGGTCCTGGTACTGTCCTCTCTGCGACTGTTCGCCTCTGCTGGAGGCTGTCTGAGAGGAGTGCCCAGCCGAGCGCCCCCTACCACGGCCGGCCCCGCCGAAAACCCGCGCATTGAAAATGCGTTTCACCGTGTATTGCACTTTGTCTAAGGAGTTGAAAGTAGAGACAAACTTACTTAGCTCCTTCACAAATGGGTCCCCAAAGAGGCCTCCCTGGGCCACCGTACCTGCCTCTGAGGTGGCCAGTTCGCTGAGTTTTGGGTCCAGTTTGATGAGAAGCGACATGCGCCTCTCAGTAGAGATGGCACAATTCGTGTTCCCTAAGAAAATGATAGCCCTCTGGGCGCAACTAGAAAGGACATCTGGCGGGATTAGGGCCCCCGACGCCTTGGCGTCCTCCGCCATGTCAAAGATCTTAACCAAGGGCCCAGTGACGTCCAACAACTTGTCCTGGCATGCACACAGGACCTGCCAATGCCCTTCTTCGGATCCTTAATATATTTAGTAAGGAAAGTCGCCATCTTTGCATCTATCTCTGGGGTCACAGCCACCTTGCCGTCAAGGGATGGGCAAGGGCATTTCGCCCTGAGGCGGGAACGGACCTCCTGGTCTAGGGGTTTCCGCAACCGACTCGCCACATACTTGGCCACCTTCTCGCAAGGTACCCACTCTGAGGAACGGGGTGTAGGAGGTCCTCCGGATCCAGGAGATCCGACTGGGCGTTGCCCGGAGGGTCGGTGTACTGGGGCGGGTTCGGGAGGGCGAGGGGCGCCAAGACCTGCCGTGATCCGAGTCCCCGTATGATCTGTGGGAATCGTCGGAGGGTTGCGGGGAGGTCGCTGCGCCCTGACCTGAGGTTGGGAGATTTTGTGGGGCCGAACCTGATGGCGCAGTAAGGGTTTGGGCATCCAAAAAAGCCTGTTTTAACCTATCAAGCGTGTCCAAATCCACCCTCTCAGGGTGTGGGCATTTGCACGGTCTCTCAGAGGGAGGAACGGGGGCCAACTCTGGAGGTTTGGGGGCTGAGGGCCCCGGAAGTTCTTCCCTCGCAGGGAGGGGTTGAAGGCACTTTTGTGCCAGGTCCATCAACCTCTTCTCCAAAGGGGCCACCACCTCTGAGACCGCGCTGACAATGGAGGCGTCTACCGCATCACAAAAGTTGTCCGTCAGCGGGAAATATTGAGATTCCGCCTCCTACTCGTAGTAGTCGTCGAACTCCTCCATGTTCACGGGAATCCGGAGGAGTCGAGGGCCAGAGGTAGGTGCCAGGTAAGTAAAACAAGTAGCGTGGTGGCCACCCACCAGGTGAGACGGCTTATAAGGCTGGGACGGGACCCAAAATATATAGACCCTATAAAGCGAGGTTAAATCCAGGTGAAGGTCTGGGAGGGGGCCTGGTTAGCCACAGACAAAACCCCACACACGTGAACCTACTCCACAGAATATGAACCCAGGAGGGTAGGAAGGGCTCAAATGCTCTTGAACCACTAGCGCCGAACCTGGGAGTGGGGGAATGCCCACACCCTGCCCACGCTGGTAACTGATGGCCTGAACCACCGTGCAGACAGAGAAAAACGCCCTGAAATGCACACGGGCAAAACGGTGAAGAAAACCTGGGCCTGTCTTCCACTATCAGGCTGCAAGAGCCTGTTACCGTACCCTCTTTGGGTGTTCTGCTCCAAGCTTAGCCAGTGCGGGCCAGCGTGAGGCAGAAGACGCGGAAGGAGGTGCTCGGCGATGGCCGCAACTGATGAGACCTCCGACCGGGGGAGGCATGCCCTCTGGCGGCCGGCGGACCGCCGCACACTCCCCACTGCCAATGACACAGCTAATTGCAGCCGCGTAGGAGCTACAGAGCGTTCCCGCGGCCGAGTAAGAGCAGTGGAGGCTCCTATTACCAGCAAAATTAAGCCGAACACAGACTAATCCATGAAAATACATTAAACCATGCATAAATTACAATCATAAATAGGTGCTGACAGAACCAACCCCCAAACAGCAGATCTGAGGGAAAGTGCACTTAACTGACGCAGGCTGCCAGCAGCGAAGAAAGAGGAAGTCCATCGGGGATCTTTGGCAGTTATTGTACCAGGAGACTGCTGATTGGTTAAAAGACTGGAATACGAACTTGATGGTTTTTCTAAGCTTCATGGGAAATGAAGTCTTTGTTTATGTTTGCTGTTGTTTTTTAATGGCTGCTGTTTAAATTAAAGAAGAAAGAACAGCCTAATCCTCGCCTCCGGGTCCTGACATAGAATTATAGTCATGTTAACCCTATCCCTAAATTTTAATTAAAGCACATTAATATGATTTATTTACTAATTAGTGTTTTCTTAATCCTAATACTAAATTCTACCTATATTGATAAGTTGCTTTACTAATACTTTGGTCGAAGTGATGCTGTAGGTTAGAAAATGTTGCCAATTGACAGTTGTTGTTGAGTTCGCTGTAGCGAAAGTCATTTCAGATGAAGTAAGATGACAGAAGTAAAGATCAGACTCCAGTCTTACCTGTTGTACCAGGAGCAGCTAGCTTTGCGATTGCCTAAACCGTCTTAGTTCTCACGGACTCAAGTGCAAGTTTTGCCTCCATGTGGTCTCCCATCTTTAGTTTGAACTCTGTTTTGGATGCTGTGCATGCATCGATCCCCTAGAACACTTTCTTGCAAGAGGCTGCATTTTGGAAATTCAGTCACCAGTTTTACAAGAAGCACCTTTAACCAGCCGCATGCTATTAATTGATCATGGCAGAGTTTCTGTATGTGCTGTTGATTGCAGCCACAGCCGACTTGCTGGAACATTAGGGCATCTGTGGTTTGGTTGCAGTTTCAACTCCACACTGAAACATATACTGCCCATTGATCCCTACGTACTCAGTAGGACCTGTAGATCTGGAAATACCTTATTCTGAGCCAGCAATTTATAAATCTTAGGACAAAAACACCAGCTTCCCAAAGATAGCCCAGTAGCTGAGGTTGAGGTTACTGCTTCTGTTAAGGGCAACGCATTGTCCTCCCCACATGGAAATGGAGGCAAAATGTCATGAAGGATATATGAATAAGCTATACCAATCATACTTTCTCCTTCACACACACTATGCAATGTTCAATTGGTACACTTGTTGCTCACAGGTGATGCACAGAGGGAGTATGTGTTCATGTTTATCCTGTTCAAGGAGCTAGCTAACTAGATGAGCTTATGTCTTCATAACTTATTGATCCTATTCTCCTGCCATCTAGTGTTGGGTCCGGATGTTATCAAGTTGTTTTTCTTCAAAGACGTCTTTCCTAGTCACGAGGTAAGCTGACTCCTGCTTTCGGTGATAATGCGCATGGGCATCGACTCCATTGTTAGATTGTTTTCCCGCAAGAGGGTGAGAATGGAGAAAGTGTAGTACAGAGATGTCCATGTGTAAGTAATGTAAATAATGCAAAATTGCAACAGCTACAGGTGCCCGGGGAGGTGGGAAGGCGCATGTGAATCTATAGCTCTACATGCCAAGAACAGATGCTTACTAGGTAAGTAGCATAATCGGTTCGAGGCATGTGTGCTGTAGATACACATGCTTTGCATAGACTTTATAGCAGTATTCTCCCAAAGCGGTAGCTAACCAGTAGATGTTGCAGCTGTTTGAAAAAGTGTTTTTAGCACTGCTTGGCCTACATTGGCTTGTTGACGTGCTAACACATCCACAGAGTAACGTTTGGTAAAAGTGTGTGGTGTGGACCCTGTTGCTGCCTTACAAATATCAGCTATAGGGCTGTTACCTAAAAAGGCCATAGATGCTCCTATTTTACGAGTAGAATGTGCTCTAGGAGGTATAGATAAAGTTTGTTTAGCTTTAATGTAGCATGTTTGAATGCACTTAACAATCCATCTTGCAATACCAGATTTAGAAATGGGATTTCCTCTGTGAGGTGTAGCAAATGCAATGAACAGTTGTTATGTTTTGCGAAAATCTTTTGTTCTTTGAATGTAGTACAATAGCGCTCTTCTGACATCAAGAGTATGAAGAGCTGTTTCTGCTTCTGAATCAGGTTGAGGAAAGGACAGAGACTTCTCAACTGATTGGTTGATATGAACTACCCTGTCTCTATGTAGTTGAAATAAGGGTACTTCTAGGGTTAAAGCTTGTAGCCCACTAACTCTCCTCAATTAAGTGATTGCAATGAGGAAGTCCACTTTCCATGAAAAAAACTGTAGCGGACAGTTGTGTAATGGCTCAAAAGGGTGACCCACGAGCTGTGTAAGCACAATGTTCAGATTCCAAACTGGTCCTGGAGGTACCCTGGGTGGAATTATTCTTTTAAGGCCCTCCATAAAGGCTTTAATTACTGGAACTTTGAACAGAGATAGATGTTGTCTGTTTTGCAAATATGCAGTTATTGCTGCAACATGCAAACAAATGGAAGTGTAGGCTAAACCATCACGTTGTAAATGCAGTAGGTAACAAATGATATTTTGAGTAGATGCATTTAGAGGATCAATATTGTTATTAGTACAATACATAACAAAACATTTCCATTTAGCTGCATAGCATGCTCTGGTAGTAGGCTTTCTTGCTTCTTTAAGAATTGTCATGCATTCTGGTGGCAAGTTAAGATATCCAAACTCTATGACTTTAGGAGCCAAATCACTAAATTGAGCTCCTTGGTATTTGGATGTCTGACTTCTCCATGGTTCTGCGTGAGAAGACTGGAATTGAGATGTAGATTTTGATGCTGAACTACTGACAGGTCAAAGTGTTGTGAACCACGTTTGATGAGCCCAAGTGGGTGCTACTAGAATTAGTATAAGGCATGTTTGCCTGAGCTTCTGAACCAGAAATGGGAGGAGGGGGAGAGGAGGAAAAGCGTAGGCAAATATCCCTGACCAATTCATCCATAGAGCATTGCCTTTGGATAGAGAGTTTGGGCATTTTGAGTTGTCCGCTGTGGCGAACAGGCCTATTTGTGGGAATCCCCATTGTTGAAAATATGGAAGGAGAACCTGGGGATAAAGTTCCCACTCGTGAATTTGTTGTCGCCTTCTGCTTAGGAGGTCGGCAATCTGATTGTCCACTCCTGGGAGAGGCTCTGCCAGAAGGTGGACTTTGTGATGAATTGCCCAACGCCAAATCGTCTGAGAGAGGCGTGAAAGTTGCAGATAATGTGTCCCCCCTCTGTTTTTGTACATAGTACATGGCTGTCATGTGGGTGCAGACTAGGACAACTTTCCCTATTAGGTGAGACTGAAAAGCTTTGAGAGCTAGATATACAGCTAGAAGCTCTAGATAATTGATGTGCAGAGCTTTTTACCTGTTGTCCCATAGACCTTGAATTGTCAAGTTGTGAAGCTGGGCACCCCAAACTGTGAGGGATGCGTCTGCTGTTAGTATGATCTGTGGAACAGGGTCGATGAAAGGCCGACCTTTTGATAAGTTTGGTGTGTTCCACCACTGCAGAGAGTGATGGGTTCGGCTGTCTACCAACACTAGATCTGTTAATTGACCCTGAGACTGATTCCACTGACGTGCTAAGCACTCCTGTAGAGGATGCATGTGCAATCATGCATGAGGCACTATCGCGATGCATGATGCCATTATCCCTAGTAGTTGCATAAACATTCTTGCTGTTAAGTATTGATTGGCCTAAAACTGTATTAGCAGAGATTGAATATTCTAAATTCTGGCTGCATTGGGAGAGGCTAGAGCTGTACAAGTGTTTAGAGTCGCTCCCAGATAAGACTGCATCTGTGAAGGCTGAAGGTGAGACTTTTGAACATTCACTGTGAAACCCAATTGGTAGAGGTAGGTCTAATGTAGTCTGAGTGTGGTGTAGACACTTTTGGTGTGTGTCGGCCTTGATGAGCCAATCGTCCAGATATGGGAAGACATGAATTTGTTGTCTTCTGAGATGTGCTGCCACTACTGCTAGACATTTTGTGAATACGCTGAGAGCAGTAGTTAGTCTGAACGGGAGTAGCTTGAATTGATAGTGTTTTCCTGCTATCACAAATCTGAGGAATTTGCGATGAGCTGGGTGAACCGGAATATGAAAATGTGTCTTAAGTGTAGTGTGGACATGAAATCGGCTTGCTGTGCAGTGGAAGGACCTGTTGAAGCGTGACCATATGGAAATGTTCTGAAAGTATGTACAGATTTAATGTCCTTAGATCCAAAATTGGTCTTAAGGAGCCGTCCATCTTGGGGATTAGTAAGTACAGAGTACATTCCTGAACCATGGTACTGTAATGGAACTGGTTCTATAGCTTCTTTTGTTAAAAGAGCTTGTACCTCTTGTTTGAGAAGCTGCCGGTGTTCTGACAAGAGTTTGTGAGTGCGAGTTGGAATGTTGGAAGGACTGCTGGTGAGCTCCAGGCAACAACCATGTCGGATAATGTCTAGCACCCATTTGTCTGATGTAAGGAATTGCTAAATGGGGAGAAATTGTTGACAGGTGTTAGATAATCGGGGGAAAGGGTAGGCAAGTCACTGCTTATTGGGAGAAGGGGGAGCTACATGTTAACGTACCCTTACCTCTACCCTTAATATTGTGTTCGAGGCATGTGATCTGTAGATCACATGCTTTACCTACTCCTGCCATCTAGTGTTGGGTCCGGATGTTTGCAAGTTGTTTTTCTTCGAAGAAGTCTTTCCAGTCACAAAGTAGGTGACTCCTCCTTTCGGTGATAGTGCGCATGAGCATCGACCCCATTGTTAGATTGTTTTTTTCCGCCATCGGGTCCTGACGTGAATTGCTGTGCTCCGGTTTGACACCGTTTCTCGGGTTCCCCTCGGTGCGTAATCCACTTACCCTCGACGGTATGTTTTCGATTGCGTATTTCCCTTCTCTGCGTATCGTATTTAATACAAAAAACTCTTTTCAATCGGGAAACTCGTGGAAGGCCGTCGGGCCTACCCGCGTCGGTCCGCCTTGCAGTCGATGGAACGGACACCATTCAAATTCTGCCCTCGGTGCCATGCGAAGTTCCTGCGCACCGACTCGCACGAAGTGTGCAACCTGTGCTTGTCTCCGGAGCACAACGAACAAGACTGCGACGCGTGTAAATCTTTCCGCTGGAAGAAACCGCTCCGCGACCGTCGTGCTCGACGTCGCGACATGCAGAGTCAGAACACCGACTCCACTCCGAACCTCTTCGCAGAAGATTCCGAACAAGAAACCGTTTATGCCGTAGGAGCCGAGGAAGAAGTGCCTATCCCCGTCTCAGAGTCCAGCTCCGATGTGGACGAAGACATCCCGCAAGGTCAACGTATCGTGAGTACCGATCCTCCCTTGCCCCAAAGTCCAACTCAGCCGAAGAAAAAGGCTCCGGTCCCACCTCTGCCTTCGGGCCATGGTCGGCACCGAGAACATGTTTCCAACGCCCGGCCTTCCGGCTCGGGATAGAGCCGTCCACACTCGGGCATCCGAGTCTTGGGAACCTAAATCCTCGGCTCCCAAGACACCAGCACCGAAATCTTCGGCACCCAAACATAAAGATGCTCCTATGCCATCGAAGGAGCCCTGTTTCGATGTCCCGCCTCCAAAAACCGGACCAGAAACAAACAGAACTGTACATCAGTCCAAGAACTGGACATCTTGCGGCCAAATTGCCACTCAAACGCAAATCTGACTCCGAGGAAGCCTATCACATTCCTTTAAAGAGGAAACATGTGGGTACTAACCCTTGTCCTCCTTCTCCTCCTTCCCCGGAAACACAACATTTGTTAATAACCCCTACTAATTCACCACCACCATACACACCTGATGATCAGGATGACGGGGATGCGGACAATGATCCTGCACCTGCCGACCCCTGGAAGGATTACAACACAGATTCTCCCACAGCTAAAGATCCTGATCTTTACCCTACTAAACCTTCTCCACCAGATGACAACGTAGGTTATGTAGAACTATTAAGCAGAGCTGCTGATTATCACGGGGTTTAATTACACAAAATCTCTAGAGGAGGATTTCCTTTTTTTTTTGTCAAAGATCTGTTTATTGACAGTTTAATATAAACATTTCCATAACAGTTTGATTCCTGGCCTTCTCAACATTCCGTAAGCTATACACCTCTAATTTTATCACAGTATCTTGTCATACAGGAATGACTGTCTTATAGAGCTCCACATGGGCCCTTGATGATATGGCAATTGCATCAACAACGAAGAGAACATCAAAGAACTAAAACCCTCAAACCCCAGCTCCTCCCCACCTCCCCCCTCCCCGTGGTGGAGAAGCACAGCCCCCCTTCCCTAGCTACTACTCAAGGTAGACTGGTGGAATGTCATTATTCTGCTTGTTGTCTGATGAGTGTCATGTCTTTCCTCGTGAGAGATCTTCTAGTATAGCGCCATTGCCAGGTGTAAAAGTGGAACAGGTGGAGCCCTCTTAGTGTGGGTGGACATACTGCAAGCGGAAGCCCTTTTGTAAGGTATGATA
The DNA here is from genome assembly GCA_963921515.1 of Calotriton arnoldi. Lineage (NCBI taxonomy): Eukaryota > Metazoa > Chordata > Amphibia > Caudata > Salamandridae > Calotriton > Calotriton arnoldi. The sequence continues at coordinate 92,366 of CAWUFW010002617.1, forward strand.
CCAGGGGACCCCACTTAAATTCAAAATTTTTATAGTCGCCTCTGAAAATGTCCGTCATGCGTTCCATCGTGAGCATCTTCCAGAGGCGAGAGTGCCACTGCGCCAGGATCGGTGCTTCTTTTTTCTTCCAATTAGCCGCTGTCACCTTTTTCGCTGCTCCCAGGCATGCCCACATAATTGCTTTATCCGCCTTGGTTTGGTGTTCTAATGTGTTGTCTCTAAAGCCGAGGAGGATCCCTTCTATGGAACTCGGGACGGGGTAACCTAACATGTCCTTCATTTGGGCCAAAATCTCCTCCCAAAATGGCTTGATCATTGGGCAGTCCCACCAAACGTGGCAAAAATCCCCAAGGATACCGCAACCTCTCCAGCAAAGATCCGAAGTAAGGGGGAAAATCTTCTTAGTTTGGCAGGGACTAGGTACAAGTCGAACAAGATTTTGTAATGTGCCTCCCTCAAGTCGAGCGAGTGATTACATTTTGTGATATCCGTCCATAGGTGTTTCCACTCCCCCTCAGTTGTCTCCCTTCCTAGGACCTGGTCCCATGTTGTTCTGTACTGGGGTTGTGGCGCGCCTGTAGTGGAAACCAGTAGTTTGTATAGAATAGAGTTGTGCCCGTGGTCGAGCTCGCCTTCCGTACCAGTGTTTCTATCGCGGTCAATTCCCTAGTCGCCGCCTCCCTGACCGGCGGAAGAAGTGCCCAATGCTTAGGTTGCAGATAATGAAAGTGCTCTGAAGCTGGTACCCCAAAATCTCGTTGGCAATTCTCAAAAGAGAGAATATCATAGTTGTGGAATAGATCGGAGAGCATTCTGCACCCACCCTCTCTCCATGCGTCAAAAGGCCCCTCTTTGAGTGCAGGCGGAAACTCCGGATTAACGTGTATAGGCGTATAGGGGGACGGAAAAGAGGTCCAGCCCATGTTTTTATTTACCTCATCCCAAATCTTAAGCGTTGTCGTAGTAGGGGTGCTTAGGAATGCATTAGCTGGTCTATCCTCCTTTGGCTTCCAAAGCACATCCCATATTGTCCTGCCCACTATGGCCCGGTCCATGTGGAGCCAGTGCTTGTCGGAAGCTCGCATAGACCATTCAGTGATAACTCTTAGCTGTGCTGCCTTAAAGTATAGCTCTAGATCAGGGAGAGCCACCCCTCCCTCCGCTCTAGGTCTCCTCTAGACATGAAAAGGCAGCCTTGCCCTGCCGTCATACCAGACGTATCGTAGTATTAGAGATCTCACCTCTTTCAGGTATTCCTTATCTACATCTATTGGGAGAGCCTGTAATAGATAACGCAGCTTAGGAAGCAGGGTCATCTTGACCGCATGGATCCTACCCAACCATGAGATAAACAGGGGCAGGATTTCCTTTTTGAAACACTTAGCAGTTCCCAAAGATCCACTCAAAGGTATGCTCAAACATGTGGATGACATATTTAAGGATCCTGTTCAAAAACGTATTCTCACCGCCAAGATAGACAAAAAGTATAAATCTGCACCATCAGATCCAGTTTACATCAAGGGCCAGTTACCCTTAGATTCGTTAGTAGTTTCTAATGCCCGCAAACGGGCCAATTCTCAAACGTCAGGAGATACTCCACCTCCGGACAAAGAGTCTAAGTTGATAGACGCCTCTGGGAAAAGAGTAACCTCCCAAGCTGCAAATTTTTGGCGCGTTTCTAACACCCAAGCCCTTTTAGCTAGGTACGATAGGGCGCATTGGGACGAAATGGCTCCAATTCCTGCCTGATGAGCACAATTCCAAAGCTCAACACCTAGTGCAAGAGGGAAAGTTCATCTCTAACAATTCCATTAGGTGCGCATTGGATGCGGCTGACACTGCGGCTAGAGCCGTCAACACCAGCGTGCTACTAAGAAGGCATGCATACTTAAGAATTTCTGGGTTTCAACCAGAAGTTCAAGCTTCTATTCTTAACACGCCATTTGACAAACAACACCTTTTTGGTCCTGTTGTAGACACGTCCTTAGAAAAGATGAAAAAGGACACAGGGGGCGTGGCCAGCCAAGATGGCCGTGCGGAGGTAATCCGCGAGGGCTCCGTTGCTGAATATCAGCAAACTGAAGAGATAGAAGCATTATCCCCAACGAAATCTCCAAATCGTGTCCAGGGGACCTCTACATGCAGTGAGGACTGTATTGAGCCGTCCGAGCAGAAATGAGCGGATGGCGACAGATTAGAAGGAGGCGGAGGTGGGACGGCCCCACCAGGAGAGCCACCTGGAGAACGAACAGGAGAGGGCCATGCGCGGGATTGGTGTGATCTCCCCTGTGCGAAGAGCAGAGACAAGCGATCGTGGCTCCCCCCTCCCTGTGTGATCCTGAGTGGCCGCCTTAGCTGTGCCGGTGAGTGGGGGATACGCGGCTCGGAACGTATGGGGAGCGCACTGCTCAGAGCGCATGGCGGGTGGCGGCTTAACCCGGGATTCCTGAACCGGTAGGAGAAGTAAGGCCCCCCCTGGAAATAGATGAAGCAACGCCACACAGGGAAGTCTGGGCATTGTAAGGGGGCCCCCAGCAGAAAGTTTTAAAGCTGCCTGGTGACAAGAAGCTTCCTGCCTGACTCTAAGATGGCACCTGCTAGGGACATGGCATACTCAGCAGAGGCAGGGGAAAAACAAACGACCATGAGATAGCTCCAGGGCCATCAGGACTTGATTCATTGACGGTGGGCACGAATGCTGGGCACATCCCCATCCACCCACTCATTGCATTGACCGTGAGCCAACACCCTGTGCCCCTGAGAGATCACAAAGCGATAACGCGACCGAAGCACAAGGGAGGGGTACAGAGAACACATGGAGAGAGAGTAGGAGATGCGGAGTGCTGATGAGCATCAGGGAAAGAGCTACCTTTTAGGGGGAACAGAGGAGAGGCGGCGAAATATCATTCATCCTGGATAGACGTCCAGACCGCAGACGATAACGCGTACCTGGCTTTGAGGCTATCAAGCTGACAAATTACCGCCAGCGGGAACTGAACATCTCGCATTACACCCGGATGCGGTGGGGGGCCCATGGGCTGAAGTGACACCACACATCCTGGGAGGCCAGAAAGCGGTAAATCCGCGCGGGTGAAATGGAAAGTCTCTCTATGCCGCCCAAAAAACAACAGAGCAACAGTCTCTCCTCATACTTCACCCCTACAGCTACAAAGGACCCGCAACTAGCCACAGGCGGGGAGCCAGTTATTGCGTTATCCAAAGAAGATCTATTCGCCTCCCTGAGGGAATTCAAACAGGAGCTACGGGAGGAACTGAAAGCGGACATGGCTCAGTCTCTGGACTCGCTGAAAGCTGACCTCAGTGGCAGACTCGCCACACTTCAACAGGACGTCGACTCTGTAGGAACCAGGGTGATGGACATAGAGGCTAAAACTACTGTTCTCGAACAGCGATCAGACCAATTAACGGCCACCACCAGGGAACTTCAAACTCAATTCCAAATAATGCAGCTGAAAAATGAAGACTTGGAGAACCGAGCGCGACGCGACAACATCAGGATCTGCAACCTGGTAGAAGGGGCAGAAAGGCCGGATCTCGAGGCCTTCATTCTGGGTCTCTTCGAGGAAACCCTGGGAACACCAGCCATCAAAGTTATGCTAGAAAGAGTGCACAGGGTGGGGAGGCCCAATTAAGGTGAAAAACGTCGACCACGGGATATCCTGGCAAAATTGCCCTCATTTAAAACCAAAGAGGCCATATTGCAAGCCGCCAGGAAAGTGGATGCGGTGAAGGTTTAGGGGTTCTCATGTGACTTGTACCAGGACATTGCCTCGTCAACAACTCATGCCCGTAACGGAAAAACTCGGACAGGATAACATAAGATACCGCTGGACCTACCCTTTTGGTCTAGGCTTCGAACACCGAAATAAAGCACATCACATTACCGAGATCAAGGAGGCTTTCACGCTGCTGGGCCTGCCGATACCGGAGAACGACCCGAGGGCGAGTAGCCAAGGCCCACAAGACGTCTCCCCTACAGGAGGAGGGAAAGGCAACTCATGGCAGCAACGCCGAACCCCAGAACACAGAAATCACGGGGCCTTCCTGAGACAACCTGAGAGCCCTCTCATCAAAGTCCACTCATCCGAAAACGTCTCAACCATGCTAGGGCAACACGAAACGAGGGCAGTAGTGGTCCTCGGCCCCGCAACATTGAGATGTGATGGCCCACGACCCTGGGTTTGTGACAGGACCTGGACGCCACGAACAGTCACATTTCTTATGGATGACAATCTGCATGAAACAGCAGAGCTTACCATCAGGATACAATACAGAGGACTAGAGTTTATCTTCCGAAATAGATTCATCACAGGAACTTCGGCAGTGGACTATGGTCCAATTCGCCTCAAATGTTTGACGAACATCACAATGGTGTTCGGATCTCGGGACACGTTGTCCCAACGTTAACTTGGTGAAACTCGTTTTTTCCCCTTTTTTCCTTTTCTTTTAGACCTGGGCGATGGGGGTGACGTGGAGTACATGCAGCTAGACAACATGCATTGGAGGAACGACCAGGCGGGGACAGGGGAGGGGGGGAAGAGGTTGGGGGAGAGGAAAGGGGAGGGGAGGCTAGACTGGGAGAAAGAGGTCACCATGAGCTAGCGCACAGGTACACAAGGTTAATTTCGTGATCACCACGCTGTCATGGAACGTTAGAGGTATGAATGCTCCTTCCAAACGTCAGACGATCTGGAAATACCTCACAGACCAACACTATGATATAGTAGCTCTCCAAGAGACCCACCTCAAAAGATCAGAAGACCATAGGATAAAACACAAGGCATACCCTTTGATATATAAACCTTCCTCCCCCACAAAACACAATGGAGTGGCTCTCATTTTTCACGCCTCCCTCAAGTTCCAACCGGACGGTTACAAAACTGACAAGGAGGGGAGGGTACTACTGGTAAAAGGCCACATTTGGGGGAGACAATGTACAATTGCATCAATATATACGCCCAACACTAATCAGGCTGCTTTCCTTCACAACGCCCTGTCCTTACTGGGAGGATTTGCAGTGGGAGACACAATTCTAATGGGGGATTTCAATCTCACCTGGCACTCAGGGGTCGACAGCACAGACCCACACAGATCACCAACAGGGAGCTTCCTGAAAAACCTGAAACAGACAATTCAAGAGATGGGCCTCAAAGACACTTGGAGGGAAGCACACCCAGAGGACGCAGACTATACCTTCTTCTCCCTCATTCATCGCAGCTATTCGAGGCTCGACTATACCTTTATGAGCCAAACCTTAAACAAACACGTACGGGAGGCTGTTATATAACCCATTATCTCTGACCACGCGCCCGTATCAGTCTCCCTGGAATGGTTCTGCCCCGAACCTAAATTTAAAAGATGGTTCTTCCCCAATGCACTAGCCCGCGACAAAGCGCTACGGGAGGCGCTACGAACCAACATCTGGGAATTCTTCCAGCTTAACGACCCCCAGGACACTTCATTGGCAAACAACTGGGACGCTTTTAAAGCTGTACTGAGGGGCCAATGCTTGACACTTATGGCGGCTCTCAATAAAGAAAGAACGACAGAAAGACTAACCCTCGAAGGGGAATTAAAAACATTGAACGCACACATAAGGACAATCCCACGCTAGCAACCCAAAGAAAAGTTACTGCTCTGAAAGGGAAACTGCAGGCGATATACTCTAACATGGCGGAGTTGACACTTCTCCGCTTAAAACAGACTTCATATGCCCAGGGCAACAAAGTAGGAGCACACTTTGCGCGACAATTACGTATGAAAAGGGAAAAGGAATACATTGGAACCATACAAGACCCTACGGGTTAAAGCTGTACTGAGGGGCCAATGCTTGACACTTATGGCGGCTCTCAATAAAGAAAGAACGACAGAAAGACTAACCCTGGAAGAGGAATTAAAAACATTAGAACGCACACATAAGGACAATCCCACGCTAGCAACCCAAAGAACAGTTACTGCTCTGAAAGGGCAACTGCAGGCGATCTACTCTAACATGGCAGAGTTGACACTTCTCCGCTTAAAACAGACTTCATATGCCCAGGGCAACAAAGTAGGAGCACACTTGGCGCGACAATTATGTATGAAAAGGGAAAAGGAATACATTGGAACCATACAAGACCCTACGGGTTAAAGCTGTACTGAGGGGCCAATGCTTGACACTTATGGCGGCTCTCAATAAAGAAAGAACGACAGAAAGACTAACCCTGGAAGGGGAATTAAAAACATTAAAACGCACACATAAGGACAATCCCACGCTAGCAACCCAAAGAAAAGTTACTGCTCTGAAAGGGAAACTGCAGGCGATATACTCTAACATGGCAGAGTTGACACTTCTCCGCTTAAAACAGACTTCATATGCCCAGGGCAACAAAGTAGGAGCACACTTTGCGCGACAATTACGTATGAAAAGGGAAAAGGAATACATTGGAACTATACAAGACCCTACGGGCACACAAACACAAGATGAGTCAGGGAAAGCACGCATATTTAGGGATTTCTACGGTGCGTTATACACAGCCGACCGACCCAACGCTCAGGCACAGAACGACTACTGTTGGACTTGACCCTTTTTGGCTAAAGTTCCCTAAACTTTTTGCTTTCCCCCTAGACCTTTTTTCTGACATGGTGTTGCCAACTTAGATGCTTTGGGCACTTTGCCACTGCTGATCAGTGTCAAAGTGCAAGTGCCCCCTGTGTAAAGTGTAATGGTAATTGGTTGTCCATAATTGGTATGTTTGCCTTACTAGTAAAGACCCTAGTAAAGTGCACTAGGTGTGTCAGGGCTGGTAATGCAAATGCTACTGGTGGCCTGCAGCACCCACACAAGTAGCCTAAAGAGAGAACTCAGGCCTGCCACTGCAGTGCCTGCGTGCAGTTTGCTCACTGCTATGTTGTCCTGACAAGTGACCCCACTTGCCAGGCCTTACCCTTCCCTTTCCATGCACATCAGACACCCCTATAGTAGGCCCAAGGTACCCCCCTGGGCAGGGTGCAGTGTTTGTGAAAGGTAGGACATGTACTGAGGTGTGTACCATGTCCTAATAGTGAAATACTCTCCATTTCGTTTTTCACTGTTGCAAGGCCATCTTGCCCATAGGACAGAATGGGGAAGGCTGTGCAATATGTTTCCAAGTTTAGTGTGCCTGAACTCACAATTTAATAACACATCTTTTTGTGAAGGTGGTTTTTGAATTGTGTGTTTAGAAACCACGCTTTTAGAAGTGGCTGGTTTTCTTGTTCTAACAATTCTGTGTGTCTCTGCCTGGTTGTGGATTGACTGTCTAAATCTGAATGTGATATTATCTGGGAAATGTCTTGACCCAGGGAGGGGAGGTGAGCCAGCAACAGGCTGACCTGCATCTGGAGTGTAGGGGGGAGCAGTAGCCCCTGGAGTTGAAGAGGCCTGGGCTGCTGCCATAAAACAAAGGCTCTATCTCCTGCTGAGTGATTGAAGATCCAGACCTCCACTATCAAAGGAAGAAGGTGTAACTCGCAGGGAGACACCCAGAACTGGTTTGGACGGGGGTCAGTGCCCCCTGAACACAAAGACTTCAAAGACATTTAGGAGTATAACTATGAGAGCTGAAACCCCTGGACTTTAGACTGAAATCCCTATTGAAAAAGGATTGAACCTACTTGGTGCTCAAGAGGAACCTCTGCCAAGGAAGAACAGCTGAAGAGAAGGACTGACCCTTGCTGTGTGTTCTGGGGCTGGCCTGCAGTTTGCTGGTTTGACTAAGGAGAGGAGAAGCGACTTTGCTGTGTGCTGTGTCCCCCTGCTTGTGAGGACTTTGCTGTGTCCTGAAGTAGCGTATCTCCAAGGGCCAGAGGAGAGCTGGCTCCCTGTTGTGGAAACTCAGGAACATAAAAGTTTCCAAGTGAGTCTCAGCGACGCTGTGTGCGTGTGCTTCGTGCAGCCTGAGACCTTCGTGAGGATTGCCCTGTGATCGTGGGCACCCGGAGCTCAAGTGAGTCTCAGCGACGCTGTGCGCGTGTTCCCTGTTGCAGCCTGAGACCTTCGGGAGGATTGCCCTGTGATCGTGGGCACCGGAGTCCAAGTGAGTCCCAGCGACGCTGTGTGCGTGTGCTTCGTGCAGCCTGAGACCTTCGCGAGGATTGCCCTGTGATCGTGTGCACCCGGAGCTCAAGTGAGTCTCAGCGACGCTGTGTGCGTGTGCCCTGTTGCAGCCTGAGACCTTCGTGAGAAATTGCCCCGTGACTGTGTGTCCCGGAGCAGCCTTGTTCTCTGCTTCGATCGACAGCGTGGCCAGAACTACTGTGATCGTCATTGCCATTGTCCCGGACTGGCATTCCCAGAGGAGCTGTGGGAATTCACCGCCGCCGGCCCGAGCCTGCCTTTGCCAAGGAGAGACCTCGAACCATCATCGTCGTCAGGGGTCCGAGTTCCACTGCCCAAGATCAACAAAGTCGCACCGGAGGCCCAAACCGCAAGGAGAAGAGAGGAGAATGAGATCGCACCCCCCAGGCAACGCTCAGCGAGCGTGCGTGTGTCGCCGCATGGGGCGGGGTGCGGCTCCGAGAGAAACGCTCTCGGCCTTTCCCATCTTTGCAGCGCGAGCCCCGCTCAAGTCCGTATCGCGGTCCGTACTTGCAGAGGAGTGGCAGTACCGGGGCCGGAGTGTGGAGCGGCACTTTGTTTTCCATCGTAACAGTGTTGGGGGCATATTTTGGCAGTAGCTGATCGCGAGTCAGTAAGAGTGGCATAGAGACCGTCCAGAGCACCGCGAGTGGTGCCGGAGTACATTATTTTTGCATTACGGATTGCATTATTTTTGCATTACGAACTGCCTGACTGTTGCATTACGCATTGCATTATTTTTGCATTACGAACTGCCTGATTGTTTCATTACGAATTGCATTATTTTTGCATTACGAACTGCCTGATTGTTTCATTACGAATTGCATTATTCTTGCATTACGAACTGCCTGATTGTTGCATTACGAATTGCATTATTTTTGCATTACGAACTGCCTGATTGTTGCATTACGAATTGCATTATTTTTACATTACGAAGTGCCTGATTCTTGCATTACGAACTGCATAGCATTGCATTAGGACTGCATTGGATCATCGAGAATTGCTCATTAATACTGCAAGAACCTACCAGTGTGTGCTGGCCTAATAACCGGCCAGGTGAAATATTACAAATACGCATATGTTGGATTTTTATCGTGTGGTCTCATCGTATATCTTTCTTTTATAAACATATAATTGTTTTTATGAAACTCGTGTGGAGTCCATTTGTGGTGTTATCCCTGTGTCACTGAGAGCGTGGTTGCAAATACTTTACACATTTGCCTTGGAGATAAGCCTGGCTGCTCGTGCCAAGCTACTGAGGGGGTGAGCAGGGGCTATCTGAGAAGGTGTCCTTCCTTACACTGACGTAGAAGCAAGGGTCCCTAATTGGACTAAGGTACATACCTCAGCCAACTGGAGACCCCCAGGTCAAACAAGTACCTTAGTACTGTAGAGCTCCCTCAGGTCACACCCACCCAGAACGAACAGTTGGGAGACCCTATAACTGAAGAGGAGGTCTGAAAGGCACTCACGGGCCTGAAGCTGCTTAAATCGCCTGGACCGGACGGACTGACAACACAATTTTATAAAACCTTTAGTGCAGAATTAATCCCCCACCTGACCACTCTTTTTAACCACATAGCGGACACCAAACAGGTGACACACTATGAGTGAGGCATTGATCACTGTGATACCCAAACCTGGGAAAGACCCAAAGCAATGTGGATCCTACCGCCCCATAGCACTCCTCAACCTCGACGCCAAACTATATTCTAAAATATTAGCCACTCGTTTAGAACATTTGATGCCGGGATTGATACACCCGGACCAGTCCGGCTTCATTAAGGGCAGACAGACGCACGATAATGTACGCAGGGTAATTCACCTAATAGAAAAAAATACAAAAAACCAGATTCCTGCGGTCCTCCTCGGTTTAGATGCCGAGAAGGCGTTTGATCGGGTAGATTGGCCATGCCTTTTCCAGGTCCTACTTTTGTGAAATGTTTATCAACATGATAAAGGCCAACTTTGCGGCCCCAAGTGCCAGAATCTTGATCAACAGGGTGGCCTCTGAGCCTCTTTTCCTAGGGAAGGGAACGAGACAAGGCTGTCCGCTATCCCCGCTCCTCTTTGCGCTTAGCATTGAACCTTTAGCCGCAAAGGTAAGAGAGAACCCCGGGATAAGAGGGGTAAACTTTGGATCTGACGAGCACAAGATTTCCTTGTTCGACGACGATATCTCGTTGACATTGTCTGACCCGCAACTCTCCTTAACAACACTTCGGGAGGAGTTGGGTCGTTTTGAATTGGTAGCGGGGCTCAGGATTAACCTAACGAAATCCTTCCTCCTTAACCTGACAGCGGATGCAGAAATGAAGGATCTCGTGACCTCAACACCATTGTAGTGGGCCAAGAGGGAACTGACCTATTTAGGGATAAAGTTGACCCCTAGAGTCTCAGGAATATTTGCGGCCAACTATCCGCCGCTTCTCCGTCAACTTCAGGCCGACCTAAAATGCTGGGCGCCGCTGTATCTGTCTTGGATTGGTAGAATACATGCCGTCAAGATGGTGGTCCTCCCGAAGTTCCTTCACTTATTTCAGAGTCTGCCCATTGACCTAGAGAACGGCTTCCTACATGGAACACACACACTGCTCAAGAAATTTATATGGCAAAATAAAAGACCGAGGTTCCCCTTCCATCTCCTACGGAAGCCATCGGACGAGGGAGGTCTGGCGATGCCCGACTTGACCCTTTACTATAAAGCTGCACAACTCCGAGTCATAGTCGAATGGTCCCAACGTGAGTCAGATAAACATTGGCTACACATGGACCGGGCTATCGCGGGGAGGGTGATACGAGATCTTCTGTGGAAGCCAAAGTCAGATCGTCCAGCAAATGCCTACATAAGTACCCCCACCAGAACGACTCTCAAAACCTGGGATGCCATACTGAGACAGACTGACTGGACAACGTTTCCATCACCGTTTATGCCCATACACTATAATCCAGCATTCCCCCCGGCACTACAGCTGGGCCATTTGATGTATGGAGGAGGGAGTTTGCATAACCCTGGCTGATCTATTTCATAATTGGGGCATTTTAACATTTGAACACTGCCAAAGAGACTTCAATCTACCTCACACTGAATACTTTCATTATCTCCAACTACGCCACCGGGCCCTACAACCCGAGATCAGAGAAGGGGCGACAAGATCTTACAACACTAGAACGCTATGTGAAAGGAGCTGGAACAGTAAAAGGGGCTATCTCCTTCCTTTACTCCCTACTACTGCATACTTTGCCATCCCGGCGCCCACGATATCTCGAGTTTTGGGAGCGCACAGTAGGTCATGATATCACAGACACACAATGGAAAGCATTATGGAGAGACATAGAGCGTCACAACCACTCCCTGGCCCAATGGGAAGCGCACTACAAGATACTATACGATTGGTATCTATACCCTACCAAACTTAAAAAGATATTCCCTAACACAACCGACCTATGTTGGAGAGGGTGTGGCTTGTTGGGCGACTTTCAACACCTCTGGTGGGACTGCCCGACAATTCGGCCCTTCTGGGTAGAAATCTTGGCACAAATTAAAGAAATACTGGGTTATCCCATCCCAGGCTGTATCGACTTTGCGCTTCTGGGTCTCCGAGATCCGGGATTGAAATACCAAACGAAAGCTGACCACGCCATAATGTGGCTGTGTCTGGGGGCTGCCAAGACAGCAATAGCCGCTGCCTGGAAGAAGAAAGAAGCTCCAGCTATAACACAATGGCAAGCCCGCCTTTGGCCAGCGCTCACCATGGAGCGCATGAGCGACGTATACAGAGAAGAGTTCAAACATTTTGAATACGCATGGGGCCCTCTAGTCAGCTACTTATCTAGAGGTCTCCCATTGACCACCTGTCCCACGAGAGTTAGAGCTCTGCACCTGTTTCAATTTTAAGCAAGGTCATTACTCACACTAGAGTCTATCGCAAGACCCGCATCGGGTATTATAGCAGCAAAATCAGGGTCACCCTATGATCCATGCCCAGTCGCTGTGGTCAAATTGGCCCCGGGTCCGGTTGCCCAATCACGGTCATCTATTTATAATGGCATGTTTGAAATAGGGCAGTTCCCTAAACTCTGGAAGGTTGCCTCAATTCTGCCCCTTCTCAAGAAGCCTAGCCTGGACCCTAAGGATCCAAATAACTTTCACCCAATTTCACGTCTTCCGCTTCCAGCAAAACTGATTGAAAAAACCATGAATCGACAACTTAGTGCCTTCCTAGGCGATACACAAGCCTTGGATTCTACCCAATATGGCTTCAGAGAGGGACATAGTACTGAGTCAGCTCTCATCAAGGCCACAGAGGAGATTAGGGAGGCCATGGACCGGGGTGGCAAGGCAGCTCTGATCCTACTGGATCTGTCCGCGGCCTTTGATACAGTCCATCATGACATCCTGATGGATCGTCTAAAGGCATGTGGGATCCAGGCTAAAGTATGGGACCTTGTAAAATCCTTCTTAACAGACAGAGTACAAATTGTATCTCTGGGCGAATACCAGTCTAAACCTTTTGCACTGCCCTGTGGCGTCCCACAGGGGTCTTCACTAAGCCCTACACTTTTTAATGTGTATGTCTCATTGTTGGCCCCTCTTATTAGTGCTTTTGGGTTTGGTCTCACCTCATACGCAGATGACACCCAAATTGTGGTGTCTCTGGTACCAGGTCAGGAGGTGGGATTGGATAAGCGATTCCAAGATTGTATGGAATCAGTCGGGAGATGGATGTCCGAAAATTGCCTAAAACTTAATTCAGGCAAAACTGAAGTCGTACTGTTTGGGAATGATACCAACTTTTGGACCCCAAATTGGTGGCCGGACTCTATGGGCACTCTCCCCATGCCTTCTAACAAAGTTAAAAACCTAGGAGTAATAGTGGATGAGAGACTTACCTTTGGTGACCAAGTAAATGCAGTGGCATCGACTACAGCGTATGTTCTTAGAACAGTCAAGAAAATACTGCCGTTTTTACCACCTGTCAGTCGGCAAACAGTGGTCACAGCACTGGTCATGTCAAGGCTGGATTATTCCAACAGTCTCTACTTAAACATTCAAGAAAGATTCATGAATAAACTCCAGCTGCTGCAAAGCGCAGCTGCTAGATTACTCACTGGTACGTCCAAGTTTTCCTCAATCTCTAAAGAAATAAAAAAATTGCACTGGCTCCCGGTGAGGAATCGAGTGCGTTTCAAATCCCTCTGTATGGTTTTTAAAGCTCTTCAAGGCATAGGACCCGACCATTTAAAACGTCAGTTTCAATGGTATACACCAAAAAGAACTCTTCGCTCGTTGGGAGCCAAGTGGGTCACAGTGCCATCCACAAAAAAGCATTGTGGGGTGGTAGGAGTTTTTCTTTCTGTGCGGCAAAAGCCTTGAATGACCTTCCGTTTCACCTGAGAAGTGCCACTGATCTTTTGGCTTTCAGGAAGGGGCTAAAAACCTGGCTTTTTGATAAGTAAAACTCCTGTCCTCTGTTTCTGCTTAAAGGAGAAGTGACTAGCGCCAGGACACCCTTGGGTAACCGCTGCGCTCTAAAAATATCTATAACATAACAACGCACTCCCAGGTCGCCCGGGACCCCGGCTAGTATAGACTAGTCGTTTTTTGTTTTTTTTGCTCTTTATGTTCTTTGCTTCCTTTTTTGCCTACTTTATTTTCCTGTTTAACATATTTTTTCGTTATACTCCTGCACTCCCCAGTTTTCTACCCATGTGCGGAAGCAGCATTCTAACGACTTTTTATGGGAAACAGACTCATGGGGGGGGAGGTATGGGGAGGGAGGGTTCCCTGTTATAGATAAGGTTTTTTGAGATGTATTGTATACTGTAAGGTAATCCCTAATCAGACATCTAGAAGGGAAATGACTCGGATCAACCGATACTCTGTACAAAGAAATAGATTTGTCAAAGCTGTATGCGAGTAGTACGATTAAATGTATTACCATGTTCATTGATAATTGTCTTGGAAAACTCAATAAAAACAAGTTTGATAAAAAAAGAAAAAGGTCACAGACGTGGCAAAATCTATGGGAGCCCTACAGTCCCCTTCTGGCCGTGGTTCCTTTTGGTGCTCCTTCTATAGTGGGGTGTCCAAGAATACCTCCTCAGACACTGCCTCTACACCGTACAAGGCCAACAATCAGCCCTCTGCTTCCAAGGGTTTCTTCAGAGGGGGCTACAGAGGCAACAATGTCAAAGGTAGAGGTACAGGTTCCAACACACGCACCTCCCCCTCCAATTCCAAACAGTGACATGCCTACACTTCCCCCGATTATTTAACACCTGTCTGGGGCGTCTTTCACAATTCCTACCTGTCTGGCAATCAATAACTACAGACAAATGGGTGCTAGGAATTATCCATTCTGGTTATTGCCTGGAGCTTACCAACAATCCTCCAAACATTCCTCCACGTTCACACAAAATGTCACCAGACCATTTACACCTCCTCAAACAAGAGGTTCAATCTCTCCTTTTCAAGAGAGCCATAGAGCCCGTACCACTACAATATCAGGGGTCGGGCGTATACTCCCTGTACTTTCTCATACCCAAAAAGGACAGTTCTCTCAGACCTATTTTGGACCTCAGAGAATTAAACCTTTACATACAATCAGATCACTTTCACATGCTGACGCTTCAACAAGTGCTCCCACTGTTACAACAGGGCGACTTTATGTCTACTCTAGACTTAAAGGATGCGTATTTCCACATTCCAATACATTGCGCTCACCCCAAATTTCTCAGATTTGTGGTAGCGGGGCAGCATTACCAGTTCAAAGTACTCCCATTCGGAGTCACCACTGCTCCCAGAGTCTTTACGAAATGTCTGGCAGTAGTCGCTGCTCACCTACCAAGACAACACATTCATGTCTTCCCGTACTTGGACGACTGGCTTATCAAAGCCAGTACGTACCCAAAGTGTCTCCAGCACACTTGCATAACACTGCAGTTACTGCATCAACTGGGGTTCACAGTCAATGTGTTGAAATCGCATCTTCAACCTACCAACACTCAAAACTATCTAGGAGCCACTTTAGATACTCAAAGAGCTCTATCCTTCCCCAATACAGCCAGAATTCGCAATATTCAGGCGCTCACTCTTCAGTTTCAGCCCTCTCACTCACTACCAGCTTGAGTGTTTATGCAGTTGCTCGGAATGATGGCCTCTTGCATCATGATTGTTCCCCATGCCAAGCTTCACATGCGTCCCCTTCAGGAATGCTTAGCAAGTCAGTGGAACCAGCCACAGGGTCTCTTAACCGATCTAGTGTTGGTAAACGGCCGTACTCATCGCTCTCTGCAGTGGTGGAACACACAGAATTTATCAAAAGGACGGCCTTTCATAGACCCGGTTCCACAGACAATGCTAACAGCAGACGTGTCGCTCACTGGTTGGGGGGCTCATCTCCAAAATCACACAGTTCAAGGATTGTGGAGTCAAAAATAAATAGCTCTCCACATAAATTATCTGGAGCTGCTAGCAGTGTTTCTAGTGCTCAGAGCCTTTCAAGTTCACCTTGTAGGCAAAGCTGTCCTAGTTCGCACCTACAACATGACAGCTTTGTATTCTATACAAAAACAGGGTGGGACACACTCTCCCCAACTGTCACACCTGGCTCAAGACATTTGGAAGTGGGCCATTCACCACAAATTCTATCTCCTAGCAGAACACACAATCAGATTGTCGACCTTCTCAGCAGACAGAGGCAGCAAATTCACGAGTGGGAACTTCACCATCAAGTTCTCCTCCCATACTTTCAAAGTTGGGGGTTTCCTCAAATAGATCTTTTCGCCACACTTCAAAACGCAAAATGCCCAAACTTCGCCTCCAGGTATCCACACCCGCTCTCCCAAGGCAATGCACTATGGATGAACTGGTCGGGTATATTTGCCTACGCTTTTCCACCTCTCCCACTCATTCCATGAGTCAATCAATCAATTGATCAGGGGATTGTAAGCGCGCTACTCACCCGTGAGGGTCTCAAGGTGCTGAGGGGCTGAGGGGCGGGGGGCATGGGGGATTAGGTGGGGGAGGGGTCCGCAGGTCCGTTTAGCCGAAAAGCCAAGTCTTCAGAGTCTTCCTGAAGGTGTTCAGGGAGGGGGCGCGTCTGATGTCTGCCGGTAGCTCGTTCCAGGTCTTGGCCGCAATGTGAGAGAAGGATCTTCCGCCTGCTCTGTTTCGGCCAGTGCGAGGTTGGAAGATCGGAGGTTTCTTTTGGGTACGTGGAAGTTGATTCTGTCGTTGAGTCATGAGTGGTTCGGAAACTCAGACAAACATCCCTCTCACTGATTCTAGTAGCTCCCACATGGGCCCGTCAACCTTGGTTCACGATCCTGTTGGAGCTATCAGTAGTTCCGCATCAAAAGCTGCATCTCACATCCAGTCTCCTCACACAGAGCAATGGAGAAATCAGACACCCAGATCCCAAAGAACTCAACCTGGCAATCTGGCTCCTGAAGTCATAGAGTTTGGTTATCGGACTCTTCCACCAGAGTGTGTGAACATTATTAGAGAGGCCAGAAGGCCTACTACGAGAGCTTGCTATGCAGCTAAATGGAATTCTCTTGATGCTTCCATACAAAATATAATTTGTTATTTGTTACACTTGCAGCGGTCAGAATTAGCTTATACTTCTATCGCTTACATCTCGCTGCAATAGCTGCGTATTTACAAAATAGGCAACACTTATCTCTCTTTAGAGTACCCGTTATCAAAGCTTTTATGGAAGGACTAAAGAGTTATACCACCAAGACTTCCACCTGCACCAGTGTGGAATCTTAACATAGTCCTCACACGATTAATGGGCCCACCTTTTGAACCCATGCATAAATGTGAACTGCAATTTCTCTTCTGGAAAGTCGCTTTCCTCATTGCAATTACTTCACCGACTACTTGTTTCGGACCGAACAACCGAAACAAGTAGTCGAGCCTTCTGGCTCGGTATCGAGCCGAGACAGATCGTCTTCAGACCCGAAACATTCCACTCCGAAATAGAAATCTAGTTCAGAGCCGGAATCCTCCGTTTCCAAACAGAAGTCAGCTTTGGAACCGAAACCTTACACTTCGAAACAAAAATCCGCTTCGGAACCGAAACCTTCCGCTTCCAAGGACAAAACGGACAAGTTCATTCTGGCACCAAAACTTTCAGCACCAAAATCAGACATTTCAGATCCCCCCAGAACCAACTTTAGACATTATAAAAGGCAAATTGGATCCAAAGCAGAAAAAGCTTTATATCAATCCAGACACTGGACATATATTAGCCAAAACTCCTTCCAAAAGGAAGGTCAGTTCAGAAGACACGGGGTACAAGATCCCCCTTAAGAAGAAGAAAGACATTGCTACATGCCCTATCCAACCTACTTTTCCATCACCTCCACGACTTCTACCATCGTCACCAGTGCCAGGCTTTTATCCACTACATATAACACCTCAAGGATCTCCTCACACACAGCCTGATTTAGGAAATGGCGATGATGATGATGACAATATTCCTTTACCTACAGATCCGTGGGAGGATTATAATATTGATCCACCTATAGATAATGACCCAGATCTATACCCTGCAAAACCTTCACCTCCAGATGATAATGTTTCCTATCCAGAGTTAATTTCCAGGGCAGCAGCATATCATGGGGTTACACTGCACAAAGAGACCTTATGTAAGAAAGTGCCCTCTTTTTGCCCTCTTTTTGCATGGTTGCCCCCACGTTTTGCTGAACTGCTGATGTGCTTTGACTGAGTGTGCCCTGGGTTCCTGCCAAACAGGTACACAGGGCCTATGTTCTTTCCCTAAACTGCATTGCAAACAAAACCTAATTGGCACTCTTTGGCCACAGGTCAGTCCCTTCTAAATGGTACCACAGGTACTAAGGGCACTGTGGCCAGGGAAGGCCTCTAAGGGCTGCAGCACTTATTGTGCCACCCTTAGATGCCCTTTACCTTTACACACACACATTGCCTTTGCAGGCTGCGTGTTTTGGTGCAGAACAAAGTGAAGAGTCGACATGGCTTGGCAGTTCGGGCTGGACTGTTCCCATGAGGCACAGGGTCTAGACTGATTTGCATATAGCTGTGTCTGAACTGGGGTTGCGAAGTGAGCTAAAGAACTATGATGGATTTAACCCAGATCTGTAACTGGGGGTGAGTGTCTGAAAAGTTTCAGTGCTCTGTCCATCATCATCTTGTGTTTGCTTTGTTCGCCCGAAGTTGGCAGGGTGTGCCCAGACGTGGGTCCCTTGCTCACCTTGCCACTGGATTGAAGCTAGCCTGGCTGATGAGGGCTGTTAGCCTGAAGCCAGTCCCAGGATGCTTGTTTCCGGTCCAGTGAAGACATGGCTTGGCAGTTCGGGCTGGACTGTTCCCATGAGGCACTGGGTCAAGACTGATTTGCATATAGCTGTGTCTGAACTGGGGTGGCGAAGTGAGCTAAAGAACGATGATGGATTCAACCCAGATGTGTGACTGGGGGTGAGTGTCTGAAAAGTTTCAGTGCTCCGTCCATCATCTCCTTGTGTTTGCTTTGTTCGCCCGAAGTTGGCAGGGTATGCCCAGACGTGGGTCCCTTGCTCACCTTGCCACTGGATTGAAGCTAGCCTGGCTGATGAGGGCTGTTAGCCTGAAGCCAGTCCCAGGATGCTTGTTTCCGGTCCAGTGAAGACATGGCTTGGCAGTTCGGCTAGACTGTTCCCATGAGGCACAGGGTCAAGATTGATTTGCATATAGCTGTGTCTGAACTGAGGTGGCGAAGTGAGCTAAAGAACGATGATGGATTCAACCCAGATCTGTGACTGGGGGTGAGTGTCTGAAAAGTTTCAGCGCTCAGTCCATCATCTCCTTGTGTTTACACATCCCTGTGTGCCATGCCTACAACCCACTGCCCTGGCATAGGTCAGCCATCCCTCTAACTGGGTGCATTCGCCCTGTACCCCTACAGTGTCTAAGCCAATTCTTAGACATTGTAAGAGCAGTAATTCCATTAAGAGTATATAGTACTGGGAGTTTGTCATCATGAACTCCACAGCACCATAATGGCTTTACTGAAAACTGAGAAGTTTGGTAACAAACTTCTCAGCACATTAAACCCACACTGATGCCAGTGTGGGATTTCATGAAAAATGCACACAGAGGGCATCTTAGAGATGCCCACTGAAAAACGACCCAACAGCTCACCAGCTGCCACCACCAGACATGTTTCTGGACCTCTGGGTCGAGAGCCTGCTGCTCTCGGGCGTCTGAAACAATGCACATCCTAGGACGAGGAGCCAAGCCTCCTCCCCCAGGATGGGCAGGGTCCACGAAGGGGAAGCTTCAAAGGCTTGCCGCCTTTGTGAGCTTCCCCAGGCCCTTTGCTGCTTCCAGCAACTGGTCCCCACCGGTTCTGACCCCACTTTGGACGGGAGAATCATCAGAAAACCAAGTGAGGAAGTGAGGTTTGCCCACCTTTGCCAAACCCACCCCTCAGGTGGGGGAGGCGAGGTGAAGCACGACGCTCAGTCCCTGCCATTCTGCAGATGGGGGACCCAGCCAACCAGATTGAGGCATATGTCCCCCTCCCACTGGAGGGTGGCATAATAGAGGGTGTACCCACCCCAAGGAAGCAACCCATTAATCCCAACCTTTACCTACCTGTAACACCCCTAAATCTAGTATTTAGGGGCACCTTTAACCTTGCCTCCTCAGACAAGAACTGACCAAGAAGAAAAGAAGATAAACCGACGAGCCGTGCTGAAGCTAAGAAGAGGACGCCGCCCACTGACTTGGCACCAGCCCTACCGGCCTGTCTCCACCTCGAACCTGCAGAAGCGAAAACCTGGTATGTCCTGCAGTCAGCAACCTCAAGAACCTCGAGGACCTGCCCTGCCTTCCACAGAAAAGACTGTCTCGCGTGAGCACCGGATTTGCTCACCCACAGACTCTGGCAACAGCCAAATCTGCGATTCTTCACCCGACGCCCACGGCCCGAGTTCGAGTGGCCCAACACCATGAGGAGGTGTCCCCGGCGATCCTGACCTGAGATCTGGTGATATCTGACCTGCCTCGAATCTCCCAGCGAGGAAGAACCCCCCGACCGGAGCTGGTAAGAAAACCTGACGCCTAAAGACACCCCTGCACCCGAAGTCCCATGGCCTTGGGTGGCCCAACAGACGGTGTTCCAGCATCCCCAGGCATCCCAACTTACCTCGTCAACCGGTGGTCACTTCCAGAAGATCTTCGTCCCCGAGCCTGCAGTCTTTGTTGAAACTGGAGAATCCGCATTGAAATCAACAGGGCACCCCACACCAAAACAGCACCCTGCACCCAGCCGCCCCTGTGCCGCTGCAGGTGTACTTTGGGTGCTAACTCGGATCCCCCTTTGCCCTGAGCTTTGCTCCAACAAACTTGTGGCCTGCCCGTGAGCAGCCACCAAGCGGAGGTCCCCTATCCCCCATTGGATAACATCGGGCCTCAGCACTCTCCACCCGGCCACCCTAGTGCCACTGAGGGTGCTTTGAGAGTGCATCCTCGACCCTGGGGGAACCCTTGGTCTAACTCTAGAAACTCAACCCTAAAGACCGAGTACTTACCCGTTAACTGATAACTTCATGTTCGAGGCATATGAGCTGTAGATCATATGCTTTAGGATAGATCGCCATCTGGTGTTGGGTCCGGATGTTTGTACTTTGTTTTTCTTTAATTAGTCTTTCCAGTCACGAGGTAGGTGACTCCTCCTTTTGGTGATAGTGCGCATGGGCATAGACTCCATCCCCAGATTGTTTTTTTCCGCCATCGGGTTCGGATGTGTATTGCTGCGCTCCGGTTCGGTATCGTTTTCGAACCCCTGCGACGGTATTGTCTATCGATTGCGGTTTCCCATTCGACGCGCATCGTGTAAATTGTGAAAACCTTCGATCGGGAACTTCGAGGCGGGCTGTCGGGCCTACCCGTGCTGACCACGCCAGCAGTCGATGGAACGGACTCCATTCAAGCTATGTCCCAGGTGTCGTGCTAAGTTTCCACGCACAGACTTGCATGAGGTGTGCAACCTCTGCTTATCCTCGGAGCACAACGAGAAGAACTGTGATCGAAAAAGACCATTCGTGATTGTCGGGCTCGACGCCACGAGAAGCAACGCGGCAGCGGCTCTGTACCGGACATATTCGGCGAAGATTTAGAATTCCACCGTCTTGCCGCAGAAGCCGAGGAAGAAGAAACAGTCTCCGTGTCCGAAGCCAACTCCGACATGGAGGAAGACCTGAACATCACTCCGGGTCAACGTACCGTGAGTACAACTCCCCATGTGCCCACGCAATCTAAATCTAAGGCTCTGGTATCACCCCTGCCCTCGGGCTCGGGTCGACACTGAGAAAACGTTTCAGATGCCCCACCCTTCAGCCCGGCTATGAAACATAAAGACAAGCCTTCCGGCTCGGCTCGAGCCGGCCCCATTCCGGTGCCGAACCAACACCTTCGGCACCGAAGCATAAGACAAAACATGTGCCAGTCCCTACAACGTCGGCACCGAAGACATCTTCCACACCGAAGGCCTCGGATCCGAAATCTTCTAAAGCAAAAGTTCCGGAACCGAAAGTGTCCAAACCAAAATCCTCCACACCTAAAAGCTCGGAGCCGACACCCTCCGCGCCGAAAAGTTCGGAGCCAAAACATGCCACTCCGAAACCTTCAGACCCTAAACAGGCTAAAACGAAACACTCTGATTCAAAACATTCAGCGCACAAAGACTCTCAGCCCAAATCTTCCACGCCGAAATCCACTCCTAAAGAGAAAAATACTCCTTCCAAGGAGCCTCCATCTGAAGACACAGTTTTGGATCCAAGTATTGACCCTGAAACTGGACACCTTCGGGCCACTCTTCCTAAAAAACGGAAACTGGATCTCTCAGAGGATTCTCATATACCTCTGAAGAAAAAGGACATGGGTACTAACCCTTCTCCCCCTTACATACCTCCCTCTCCTCCTCTTAATCCCAATCTACTGATTACACCATCAAATTCACCACCACCTCCACTTTCACCTGACCCGCAGGATGAAGATTATGGGGATGGGGATGGGGATGAAGATCAAGATATACCAGAAGACCAGGACATACCACAGGACACTGATCCCTGGGAAGATTATAATAAGGATCCAGATCAAAATAATGACCCTGACCTGTATCCGTCCAGACCCTCCCCACCTGATGACAACATTGGCTTTGCGCATCTTATCAACAGAGCTGCTCAATACCATGGGGTGGAGCTACATACAGACCCTCTAGAAGAGGATTTCCTTGTGGAGACATTTACGCACTCTCAAAGATCTACTAATACTTTGCCAATGCTCAAGGGCCTGTTAAAACACACAGACGAGGTATTCAAAGACCCGGTTAGAGCCAGAATACTCACACCTAGAGTGGATAAAAAATACAAGCCCGCTCCTACAGACCCTGCATATATAAAAGGCCAGTTGCCCTTAGACTCTCTTGCTGTATCTAACGCCCGCAAGAGAGCCAACTCTCAAACTACAGGTGACACCCCTCCTCCTGATAAGCAGTCTAAGCTCATCGATGCTTCAGGCAAATGAGTCGCTTTGCAGGCTGCTAACCATTGGCGTATTGCCAATGCTCAAGCGCTGTTAGCACACTACGATAGGGCTCACTATGATGAGTTGGAAAAACTCATGCAACACTTGCCTGATGAGTATAAGACAAAAGCTAACGACCTCATTCAGGAAGGTAAGCTTATCACCAACACTTCCATAAAATGTGCGCTAGATGCAGCAGACACAGCATCTCGTGCTATCAACACTAGTATACTGCTGCGCAGGCACGCTTGGCTTCGAATCTCTGGTTTCAAGCAGGAGGTCCAATCCTCCATACTTAATCAGCCCTTTGATAAGGAGCATCTTTTCGGGCCAACAGTCGATACTTCACCAGAAAATATGAAGGCACCGAAACTGCTAAGTCCATGGGGGCCTTACAATTGCCTTCTAACAGAGGTTCCTTTCGCCGCTCCTTTTACAGGGGTGGCTCCAAAACAGTGTCATCAGAGAATCCCTCCTCCTCTTATAAGAATAACAACCAATCTACCTCCAGGGGATATTTTCGGGGAAGCTACAGAGGGAATAATAATAAGGGAAGAGGCAGAGGTAACTCTACCCGCTCTTCCTCTGCTAATAAACAGTGACTTACCTCCACTACCCCCCGATCATCCCACACTTGTCGGAGGACGTCTCTCACAGTTCCTACCTGTCTGGAATTCAATCACCTCAGACAAGTGGGTAATACAAATTATCCAGTATGGTTATTGCCTGGAACTTACCTGCACTCCCCCAACTATCCTTCCAAGAGAACGTGCAATGTCACCAGAACATCTCACCCTCTTAAAACAAGAGGTTCTCTCTCTGTTACAAAAACATGCAATAGAACCAGTCCCATTATATCAACAAGGGACAGGAGTATACTCCCTATACTTTTTGATTCCAAAAAAGGGCGGATCTCTCAGACCCATACTAGACCTCAGACAGCTAAACCTCTATATTCAATCAGACCACTTCCACATGGTCACATTACAACAGGTGCTCCCATTGCTTCAGCAAGGCGACTTTCTTTCCACTCTAGATTTAAAGGACGCATACTTCCATATTCCCATTCACCCAGCTCACAGGAAATATCTCGGGTTCATGGTGGATGGGCAACATTACCAATTCAAAGTTCTCCCGTTCGGGGTAACTACAGCACCCAGAGTCTTCACCAAGTGTTGGCAGTAGTCGCAGCTTATTTACGAAGACAACACATTCACGTCTTCCCTTACTTGGACGACTGGCTAATAAAAGCCAAGTCACAACACAGCTGCATACACCACACTCACAAAACAGTTCAGCTGCTTCACGCCTTGGGATTCACTGTGAACCTCACCAAGTCTCATCTCCAGCCCTCCAACACGCAAGAGTACCTGGGAGCCACAATAGACACTTGCAAAGCTCTAGCATACCCCAACCCAATCAGGATATGCAACATGCAAACCCTGATATCACTATTTCAGCCTCAACACTCATTACCAGCCCGAGTGTTCATGCAATTGATCGGAATGATGGCTTCTTGCATTCTAATTGTTCCATACGCAAGACTCCAAATGCGTCCCCTACAGGAATGCTTAGCACATCAGTGGAACCAGGCTCAAGGTCAGTTAACCGATCTGGTGTTGGTAGACTTCCGCACACATCGCTCTTTGCAGTGGTGGAATACACAAAACCTTTCCAAGGGGCGGCCATTCATCGACCCGGTTCCACAGATAGTGCTAACAGCAGACGCATCGCTCACTGGTTGGGGGGCTCATCTTCAAAACCATACCACTCGGGGCATGTGGACCCTACAACAAAAACAACTCCACATAAACCATTTGGAGCTTCTAGCAATTTTTCTGGCATTAAAAGCCTTTCAAATGCATCTAGTAGGCAAAGCTGTCCTAGTTCGTACAGACAACATGACAGCAATGTACTACATACAAAAACAGGGAGGGACACACACTCAACAGCTTTCACAACTAGCTCAAAGCATATGGAAATGGGCCATTCCTCAAAAGATATATCTCCTTGCAGAACACCTCCCAGGAGTAAACAACCAGATTGCAGATCTGCTCAGTCGTCAAAGACAACAGATCCACGAATGGGAACTTCATCCTCAAGTTCTCATCCCATTCTTCCAAATGTGGGGCTACCCAGAAATAGATCTGTTCGCCACACATCTCAACGCAAAATGCCCAAGCTTCGCGTCCAGGTATTCTCACCCATTGTCCAAAGGCAATGCGCTATGGATGAATTGGTCAGGAAAATTTGCTTACCCTTTTCCGCCTCTCCCGCTAATTCCATTAGTGGTTCGGAAACTCAAACAACATTCCATGACAATGATCCTAATTGCTCCACCTTGGACTCGACAACCCTGGTTCACAACCCTGCTGGAACTATCAGTAGTTCCTCACCAAAAATTACACCTCTCCCCCAAGCTTCTCACTCAGAACCATGGAGCGATAAGGCATCCAGATCCCAGTCAACTCAACCTTGTAATCTGGCACCTTAAATCCTAGAGTTTGGTTACCTCAATCTTCCGCCAGACTGTATGAACGTCATTAAAGAGGCTAGACGTCCTACCACAAGAGCATGCTACTCAGCTAAGTGGAAACGGTTTGTAATTTACTGTACAAACAACCAAATCAATCCACTAGATGCTTAAATCCAAGATATCATTTGCTATCTATTACACCTACAGTGTTCTAATTTAGCGTATACATCCGTACGCTTACATCTTGCTGCAATAGCTGCTTACCTACAAAACAGACAGCACTTGTCTTTGTTTCGAGTGCCCCTATCAAAGCTTTTATGGAAGGATTCAAAAGAATCATTCCTCCTAGGCTTCCACCTTCCCCAGTGTGGAATCCTAATATAGTTCTTACAAGACTAATGGGTCCGCAATTTGAACCTTTACGCGAATGTGACCTACAATTTCTCACCTGGAAGGTAGCCTTCCTTATAGCCATCACATCTCTTAGAAGAGTTGGTGAGCTTCAGGCATTAACCATACAAGAACCATTTTTGCAAATACACCAAAACAAAGTGGTTCTTAGGACTAATCCAAATTTTTTACCAAAAGTAGTCTCTGCCTTCCATATCAATCAGTCCGTTGAGTTACCCGTGTTCTTCCCTAAACCAGACTCAGTGGCAGAACGTGCTCTTCACAGATTAGATGTCAAAAGAGCCATACTATATTACATTGAAAGAACGGAAAACAAAACAACTTTTTGTTGCTTTTGCACCACCGCATAAAGGCAATCCCATATCAAAAGCATGTATTGCACGGTGGATAGTTAAGTGCATTCAAACATGCTACATTAAAGCTAAACGCTTATTAACAATTCCCCCTAGAGCGCATTCTACACACAAACTGGGGGCTTCTATGGCATCCTTAGGAAATATACCATTAGATGACATGTGCAGGGCTGCAACATGGTCTACAGCACACACATTCGCAAAGCACTATTATGTAGATGTGTTAGCAAGACAACAAGCTTGTGTGGGCCAGGCAGTTTTACGAACACTATTTCAAACCACTGCAACAGCTACAGGTTAGCCACCGCTTGGGAGATAACTGCTGTATAGTCTATGCTAAAGCATATGATCTACAGCTCATATCCCTCGAACGGAAAATGCTACTTACCACAGTATGCATCTGTTCTTGGCATATAGAGCTGTAGATTCATATGCGCCCACCCGCCTCCCCGGGAGCCTTTATCTGTTGCAGTATGATCTTACTTAGATACATTATACATGGACATCTCTTTACTGCTCTTACTAACTCCATCACCCTTATGGCAAAACAATCTGGGGATGGAGTTGATGCCCATGCATACTATCACCGAAAGGAGGAGTCACCTACCTCGTGACTGCAAAGACTTCTTCGAACAAAAACAAAGTGCAAACATCTGGACCCAACACCAGATGGCGATCTATGCTAAAGCATATGAATCTACAGCTATATATGCCAAGAACAGATGCATACTGTGGTAATTAGCATTTTTCTTCTCTCTATAGGAATACATTGACTCTTTTTTCTTGAAAAGTGTGGAGTTGATTTGAATATGAACCTGAAAAACTACAACTGTGCAAAACTGATTTTACTTACCTTTTCTCCAGAAAATGTCCCAGTGTGATATCTAGGCATGTCACTCTGAGTAGAAAAAGTAACTTAAAAAGTAATCTGAAAAGTAACTGAAAAGTAATCTGAACAGTAATTTCAACAGTAATTTCAACATATTGACTTACCTGTATTTCAATCCACTGCATTTGAACTTGCATTCAATTGTAAAACATTGCATAAGATTTTGCAAAGCATTTATTTCACTTACCTGTGCCAGGCTTGGCTTGCTTCTAGAAATAAAGTAACTTAATAATATTTTTTATACAAACAAAATTGGTCTGAGTTCAGTCTTTGAGTGTGTGAGAACATTTGCTGATTTAGTGTGTACAACAAATGCTTAACACTACCCTATGATAAAGCCTTACTGCTCCCCCACACTACCACAAATAGAGAGTAAGGTGCTATCTACTTTTACCTTTGACTACCTTTGGGGTTCCACTGGACTCTGTGCACACTATACCTCATTTTGGTATAGTATATACAGAGCCAGCTTCCTACACCTTAGTTGACGATTTTTTATTTGAGACACTAGGGTCTTCACACATAGTTAGCCAGAGTCTCCCTATGTTAAAAGGCATGCTGAGACATGCAAATAACATTTTTAAGGACCCTGTTCGGGCACGAATTTTAACACCCAAGGGTTGATAAAAAAATATAAACCATCACCCTCTGATCCGGTTTTCATTAAAGGACAGCTCCCTCTGGATTCACTGGTAGTTTCCAACGCTCATAAAAGAGCGAACTCACAGACATTTGGAGATGCTCCTCCCCAGATAAAGAATCCAAGCTTATTGATGCATCTGGTAAAAGGGTTGCTGCTCAATCTGCTAATCACTGGTGCATTGCCAACACGCAGGGCATACTAGCTAGGTATGATAGGGCACACTGGGACGAGTTTGAAGGTCTACTTCAATACCTCCTAGAAGAGCACAAGAAAAAGGCACAAGTCCAAGAAGGAAAACTTATCTCTAATACTTCTATTAGATGTGCGCTAGATGCTGCTGACACTGCAGCGAGAGAAGTTAACACCAGTATTCTCTTAAATTGGCATCCCTGGCTTAGAATTTCAGGTTTTAAACCAGAAGTACAACAGTCTATTTTAAACACTCCTTTTAACAAACAACATCTTTTCGGACCACAGGTTGATGAGGCTTTAGAAAAAATGAAGAAAGACACTGATGTGGCGAAATCCATGTGAGCACTTCAATCTCCTTCAAGCAGAGGCTCTTTTTGTCGCTCATTCTATAGAGCAAGGTCTAAAACTACATCATCAGACTTTAACACTTCCTCGTACAGGTACTACACGCAGCCTTCTTCCGGTAGAGATTTCTTTAAAAGAGGGTACAGAGGAAACACTTTTAAGGGTAGATGTAAGGGCACGTCAACACGTAGCTCCCCTTCTCCCAATAAGCAGTGACTTGTCTACCCTTTCCCTCGATCATCTAACACCTGTCGGCGGAAGACTTCAACAATTTCTCCCCATTTGGCAATCCATAACATCAGAAAAAATGGGTGCTAGACATTATCCGACATGGTTATTGCCTGGAGCTCACCAGAAATCCTCCCAACATTCCACCTCTCCCTCACAAACTCTTGTCAGAACACCTGCAGCTTCTCAAACAAGAGGTACAAGCTCTTTTAACAAAAGAAGCCATAAAACCAGTTCCATTACAGTACCAAGGTTCAGGAGTCTACTCTCTGTACTTTCTAATCCCCCAGAAGGACGGCTTCTTTAGACCAATTTTGGATCTAAGGACATTAAATCTGTACATACTTTCAGAACATTTCCATATGGTCATGCTTCAACAGGTCCTTCCACTGCTACATCAAGCCGATTTTATGTCCACACTAGACTTAAAAGACGCATACTTTCATATTCCGGTTCACCCAGCTCATCGCAAATACCTCAACTTTGTGATAGCAGGAAAACACTATCAATTCAAGCTACTCCAGTTCGGAGTAACTACTGCTCCTAGAGTATTCACAAAATGTCTAGCAGTAGTGGCAGCACATCTCAGTGGACAACAAATTCATGGCTTCCCATATCTGGACGACTGGCTCATCAAGGCCGACACACACTAAAAGTGTCTACACCACACACATTAGACCTACCTCTACCAATTGGGTTTCACAGTGAATGTTCAAAAGTCTCACCTTCAGCCTTCACAGATGTAGTCTTATTTGGGAGCGACTCTAAACACTTGTGCAGCTCTAGCCTCTCCCAATGCAGCCAGAATTCAGAATATTCAATCTCTGCTAATACAGTTTCAGGCCAATCAGTACTTAGCAGCAAGAACATTTATGCTACTGCTACGGATGATGGCATCATGCATCGCGATAGTGCCTCATGTAGGATTGCCCATGCGTTCTTTACAGGAGTGCTTAGCACATCAGTGGAATCAGTCTCAGGGTGAATTAACACATCTAGTGTTGGTAGACAGCCGCACCCATCGCTCTCTGCAGTGGTGTAACACACCGAACTTATTAAAAGGGTGGCCTTTTATCGACCCTGTTCCACAGATCGTACTACCAGCATACGCTTCCCTCACAGGTTAGGGTGCCCAGCTTCACAACTTGACAATTCAAGGTCTATGGTACAACATGTACACAGCTCTGCACATCAGTTATCTAGAGCTTCTAGCTTTTCAGTCTCACCTTCTAGGGAAAGTTGTCCTAGTCCGCACTGACAACATGACAGCAATGTACTATATACAAAAACAGGGGGGGAGGGACACATTCTCTGCAACTGTCACGCCTCTTTCAAACGATATGGCGTTGGG
This sequence comes from Calotriton arnoldi, assembly GCA_963921515.1. Lineage (NCBI taxonomy): Eukaryota > Metazoa > Chordata > Amphibia > Caudata > Salamandridae > Calotriton > Calotriton arnoldi. The sequence goes on from CAWUFW010002617.1 coordinate 121,933, forward strand.
CAATTCATCACAAAGTCCACCTTCTGGCAGAGCATCTCCCAGGAGTGGACAATCAGATTGCCAACCTCCTAAGCAGAAGGCGACAACAAATTCTCGCGTGGGAACTTCATCCCCAGGTTCTCCTTTCATATTTTCAACAATGGGGATTCCCACAAATGGATCTGTTCGTCACAGTGGACAACTCAAAATGCTCAAACTTCGCCTCCAGGTTCCCACACCCTCTATCCAAAGGCAATGCCCTATGGATAAATTTGACAGGGATGTTTGTCTACGCTTTTCCGCCTCTCCCCCTCCTTCATTTCTTGTTCGGAAGCTCAGGCAAACATCCCTCATACTGATTCTAGTAGCTCCTACTTGGGCTCGTCAGCCGTGGTTCACAACACTTTTAGAACTGTCAGTATTTCCGCATCAAAATCTACATCTCAATTCAAGTTTTCTCACGCAGAACCATGGAGAAGTTAGACATCCAAATCCCAAGGAGCTCAATTTAGTGATTTGGCTCCTGAATTCATAGAGTTTGGATATCTTAACTTGCCACCAGAATGTATGACCATTCTTAATGAAGCAGGAAAGCCTACCACCAGAGCATGCTATGCAGCTAAATGGAAACGTTTTGTTATGTATTGTACTAATAACAATATTGATCCTCTAAAGGCATCTACTCAAAATATCATTTGTTACCTACTGCATTTACAGCGTGCTGGTTTAGCCTACACTTCCATTTGTTTGCATCTTGCAGGAATAGCTGCATATTTGCAAAACAGCCAACATCTATCTCTGTTCAAGGTTACAGTAATTAAAGCCTTTATGGAGGGCCTTAAAAGAATAATACCACCCAGGGTACCTCCAGCACCAGTTTGGAATCTGAACATTGTGCTTACACGGCTCATGGGTCCACCTTTTGAGCCATTACACAACAGTCAGCTACAGTTTCTTTCATGGAAAGTGGCCTTCCTCATTGCAATCACTTTATTGAGGAGAGTTAGTGAGCTACAAGCTTTAACCCTAGAATAACCCTTCTTTCAACTTCATAGAGACAGGGTAGTCCATATCAACCAATCAGTTGAGTTGCCTATGTTCTTTCCTCAACCTGATTCAGTAGCAGAATGAGCTCTTCATACTCTTGATGTCAGAAGAGCGCTATTGTATTACATTGAAAGAACAAAAGATTTTCGCAAAACAAAATAACTGGTCGTTGCATCTGCTACACCTCACAGAGGCAATCCCATTTCTAAATCTGGTATTGCAAGATGGATTGTTAAGTGCATTAAAACATGCTACGCTAAAGCTAAACAAACTTTATCTATACCTCCTAGAGCACATTCTACTCGTAAAATAGGAGCATCTATGGCCTTTTTAGGTAACACCCTATTGCTGATATTTGTAAAGCAGCAACATGGTCCACACCACACACTTTTACTAAACATTACTGTGTGGATGTGTTAGCACGTCAACAAGCCAATGTAGGCCAAGCAGTGCTAAAAACACTTTTTCAAACAGTTGCAACATCTACTGGTTAGCTACCGCTTTGGGAGAATACTGTTATATAGTCTATGCAAAGTATGTGTATTTACAGCACACATGCCTCAAACTAATTATGCTACTAACCTAGTAAGCATCTGTTCTTGGCCTGTAGAGCGGTAGATTCGCATGCGCCCTCCCACCTCACCGGGCACCTGTAGCTGTTGCAGTTTTGCATTATTTACATTACATGCGCATGGACATCTCTGTACTACACTTACTTACTCCATTCTCACCCTCTTGCGGTAAAACAATCTAACAATGGAGTCGATGCCCATGCGCATTATCACCGAAAGGAGGAGTCACCTTACCTCATGACTAGGAAAGACTTAGAAGAAAAATAACTTGCAAACATCGGGACCCAACACTAGATGGCAGGAGTATGCAAAGCATGTAAATCTACAGCTCTACATGCCAAGAACAGATGCTTACTGGGTAAGTAGCATAATCCTTCCTGTCTGTCCATGCACAGGCAAGCCTGACATAAGTCTTCAGACCTCAAGCCAGAGGCCTGTTAGAAAGTCACTTTATTCCCTTTTGATAGGAAGAACCTGTTATATGACATAACAGAGAAGGTCTTCTAACTGCACAGAATGGACTGCACCATTGTCAATTCAATGAGTGCTGCTACAGGCATTCCTGCTGAGACCACCAACTCTGTTCAAGATAATTAAGACTTTTAAGTCCTTCGAGGCCAGAGCACCTCTATGTTAAAAACATCTGTCAGGCCCTTCCTCTTTGTTAGGTTTCACTTGGCATGCCAGGTGAAACATATGCTTCTATTGGCCTCAATACAAACTAAGAGCTCCCAATGACTTTCCTGAGGATCAACCAGCTTCCTCAGTATCATTCCTGGAGGGCCACAAACGTGGATTGACGGGTGGTGGTGTGGGGTTGGGGGCTTTATCTCCGCTACCATCACTTGACCTAGATTACCAATGATGGACAAGTCCTTTCATGATTTGGTAGAGCTATGCCCTGCAGTGTCCCCAGCTGCAACCTCACTCGGGCATCCTCTGCTACTATACCTACAAAGAATACTAGGGGGGTGGGAAGAGGTACTTCCCTTCCTTCTTTCTCCCTACTCGCATCACATGTACTACACAAAAGAAAGGAAGGGGAAACTATCTAAATGAATTTATAGGAGCCGCTTAGTTTCCAAATGGGAAACCCTTCATGGTATTTAAACTGCCCTCACACACTTATTCGTGTCATGCTTCATCAAAGAGTTTGCTTCAACACTCTGACGCAGACCAACGTTGAGTGGAGCAAAAAAAACATTTTTTTGTATATTGAAGGGCCAAAAACTATTCTCTTGCCCCATCAAACCTAGGATCCTCCAAAAACAAAACAGAAACCTAAAACTACCTCAGAGTATCCACCCAATTTGTATTAAAGGCCTCTCCTGGCAGGATTAAAAATTAGCCATCAGGGGTTTACTTGGCTTTGTAGTACCCATTTTCCCCTATTTACTGTGTTCTTCATCAACATGTTTCAGCCCCCAAGTCGCCCCGTGGGGTGGACGCCCTTCATCAGGATAGGGATCTCAATTCAAAACCTTTTGTTTTTATATATAATTGGGGGTATTAAATTACATTGTCTCCATACTTGCCATTATTGCAGCTTTCCTCAGGAAGAGCCTGAAAGAAGACATCTCATCGTAAATATCAAACCATTGAAGGGACGTCTCCGAGTTCCTCACTTCATAAAAAACCTTCTCGATTTTCAACACTCCCCACAGTTCACTGGCCCCTTGTGGGGACTGTGAGAAAGTGCCCTCTTTCTGCATGGTTGCCCCCACTTTTTGCTGAATTGCCGAAGTACTTTGACTGAGTGTGCCCTGGGCTCCTGCTAATCAGGTACCCAGGGCCTATGTTCTTTCCCTAAAAACTGCATTGAAGCCTAAACCAAATTGGCATCCCTGGCCACAGGTCAGTCCCTGGTAAATGGTACCACAGGTACCCAGGGCACTGTGACCAGGGAAGGCCTCTAAGGGCTGCAGCACTTATTGTGCCACCCTTAGAGGTCCTGTACCACTACATTCACACACTGCCTTTGCAGGCTGCGTGTTTTGGTGAAGTACAAAGTGAAGAGTTGACATGGCACACATCCCTGTGTGCCATGTCTACAACCCACTGCCCTGGCATAGATCAGTCACCCCTCTAGCTGGGTGCACTATACCAGTGGTGAGGGTACAGGTGCATGAGCCCTGTACCCCTGCAGTGTCTAAGTCCATTCTTAGACATTGTAAGTGCAGTGCTGCCATTAAGAGTATATGGTGCTGGGAGTTTGTCATTACGAACTCCACAGCACCATAATGGCTACACTGAAAACTGAGAAGTTTGGTATCAAACTTCTCAGCACATTAAACCCACACTGATGACAGTGTGGGATTTAATGAAAAATGCACACAGAGGGCATCTTAGAGATGCCCCCTGAAAACTAACCCACCTCTAGTGTCCTGGCTGAGTGGCTACTTTCAGCTGCCACCACCAGACATGCTTCTGGACCCCTGGGTCGAGAGCCTGCTGCTCTCTGGGGCCTGAAACAATGCACATCCTGGGACGAGGTGCCAGGCCTCCTCCCCCAGGATGGGCAGGGTTCACGAAGGGGAAGCTTCAAAGGCTTGCCGCCTTTGTGAGCTTCCCCAGGCCACTTGCTGCCCTCAGCAACTGGTCCCCACCGGTTCTGACCCCCACTTTGGGCGGGAGAACCGGCGGAAAAAACAAGTGAGGAAGAAAGGTGTGCCCACCTCTGCTAACTCCACCCCTCAGGTGGGGGAGGCGAGGTGAAGCACAACTCAGTCCACGCCGTCTTGAAGATGGGGGGACTCAGCCAACCAGAGACAGGCACATGCCCCCTCCCACTGGAGGGTGGCATAATAGGGGATGTACCCTCCCCAGGGAAGGGACCCATTGGTCCCTGCCTTTTACCTACCTTTAACGCCCCTAAATCTAGTATTTAGGGGCACCCCTGAACCTTGCTTCGTCAGATCCAGACAAGAAACAAGAAGAAAGGAAGAAGGACCGAACAGCAGTGCAGCAGCTAATAAGAGGAAGACTGACTTGGCACCATCCCTACCGGCCTGTCTCCCCCTCGAACCTGCTCCTGCGAAATCCCGGTGTCCTGCAGCCAGCAACCTCAAAAACCCCGGAGGACCTGCCTGCCTTCACTTCCAAAGACTGCTTCTCCTGTGTACGCCGGATTTGTTCAACTGCAACCTCTGGCAGCAGCCGGAGACCGCGAATCAGCCTCACTCTGCACCCACCGTCTACGGCCCAAGCTCGAGTGGGCAAATACCACGAGGAGGTCACCCCGGCGATCCTGAACCGAGATCCGGCGACCCCTGACCTGCCTCAAGCCTCCAGCCGACGCCTGCAGCCTAAATCCAGAAGGCCCCCCCCAACCGCGACCAGGAGCTGGTAAGAAGATCCGACCCCAAAAGGCACCCCTGCACCCGACGCCCCACGGCCTTGTGTGCCCAAACCAACGGTGCCTAACCAACCCCTAACTTCCCAACTTACCTCTTGAAGTGGTGGTCTCACCCAGAAGTCCTTTGTCTCCCTGCCTGCAGTGCTTTTGCAAACCGGAGGCTCTCCATTGGAAACAACAGGGCATCCGACGTCGAAACAGCACCCTGCACCCGACCGCCCTAGTGCCGCTGAGGGGTGCACCTTTGGTGCTAATTTGTTTCCCCATTTGCCCTGAGCTAAAGTCCAGGAGCTTTGTTCCCACAACCCAGTGGCCTGCTTGCCAGCAGCCACCGACCGGAGGCGCCCTATCCCCCATTGGATAACACTCTGCACCCGGCCGCCCTAGTGCTGCTTAGGGTGTAACAAGAGTGCATCACTGACCCTCTGGGACCCCTGAGTCTGCCCCCAGAACCTCAACTCCCACTACCGAATACTTACCTAAAAACCGATAACCATATTTTCCTCCTTAGGATAACATTGACACTGAAAAAGTTTCCAAGTGTGGAGTTTTGAAACCTAAAGAAATTCTTTAAAATTGTACGATTTAACAAAAATGCTTTTACTCGCCTGTTTACAGGAAATGTCCCAGTGCTGCATCCAGGCATACAGCATGGAGTAAGAAAAGTAATCCAAAAGTAACTTACCTGCTATTTTACTGAAAATCCCATCGAAGTCTATGTACTGTATTTACAAGTGATTGCATTTCTCTGAAACAATACTGCAAGTCAAACCATAGTACATTTACAATTGAAGTGTTTTACTATCAGCATTTACTACTGTAAAGTATTTATTGCTTACCTGTACCAGGCTTGCTTGGTTCTAAAAATAAAATAACTAAAAGAATATTTTTATACAAAAACAATTGGTCTGAAGTTTAGTCTTTGACTGTGTGAATTCATTTGCTGACAGAGTGGGTACAACAAATTCTTAACACTGTCCTCTGATAAAGCCTTACTGATCGACCACACTACCACAAATAGAGTGAGGTTCTATCTTATTTTACCTCTGCCTACCTTTGGGGTTCCACTGGGCTCTGTGCACACTATACCTCACTTTGGTATAGTATATACAGAGCCAGCTTCCTACAGGGACCACGCTTGATTATGTAGATGCATGCACATCTCATCGTCCATATGCCACTTGCCCATATATTGGCCACTTTACTGGTTCTTACCTGAGTTTCATCAATTTCTACCCAAAACCAGGGTAGAAGCGTGAGCGTCACCCTGTTACTCCAGTATTGGAGCTTTCATAGATTCCCATGCTTGGAATCATTCCCCGTCGTCGAGATGGGAGCCTCGGTAAATATAAAACAGTAGTAAATAACCATTACAAAAGAGAAAACAGGCGTAGGCCTAATCCCATTTTGTGACCAGACCATGTCTTTTTGTAAAAGAGACCAAAAAAGGACCATCAACCAATCAGAGCAGCCTCACCCTCTAGAACCTTGGTGAAAGAACCTCAGCTCCTCAGATTTTCTACCGCACGTTGTGCAGAAGGGAATTTCCTGGAGCTTTGCTCTATTTCAACTCTTTACAACTATTTTTCCTCAAATTTTTTTTTTAACTGCTTTCTTTAGTTTTTCTTGGAGAATTCTCTGAGATGTCTGACAAGGAAAAGAAGGCTTTGTTTAAGTCTTGTGCCACTTGTGGCAAGAAGAGGCTCTATGTGGAGGATAGGCATAAGGACTGTATATATTGCCTATACCCGGACCACAAGGCTGCGGAGTGCAAGATTTGCCGCTCGACCAAGACTCTCCGGGACCGTGAGGGTCGTCTGCTCACCTGGCTTCACAAGCTAAAGTCGAGAAAGGAGGCACTGTCCAGTGACAGTGAGGAGTCGTCTTCCGCCACCTCATCCAGAAGGTCAGTCAAGAGGGGTAGGGGTTCCCCTTCACCATCTCTGGGTCACCCCTCTAAGGCCTCAAAAAAGACCCCGAAGGAGTCTGAGGACCAGAGTCCTATCAAATCTCCTCACTGCGGCGAAAAGGAGAGGGAAGGACTAATATCACCACCTGCGACTGTCCCAAGCAAAGAAAAATCGTTTAAAAAGCCCTCTTCGCAATCTTCTGACAGAAGTAGTCATTCGTCGTCGACGCTGCGCAAGCCCTCGTCGACGAAAGCTTCAAAATCGCAGGCAAAAGGTGCTCCAGTGTCGACGTCGTCTCCTATTCCAGTGTCGACGGGCTCGTCGACGAGCACTTCTACAGCAATGTCGACCATGGTGTCGACTAAGATCTCTTCTACGGCGCCGTCGACGACGAGAGTGTCGACGAGGACGGCCATGACAGTGACGACGACGTCAGCAGGGGTGCTGCTTATCTCGTCGACGACAAGTTCGACGACGCCCATCGTTTCGACGACGATCAGCTCGTCGACTGTGCTTCCGTCGACGCTGGTTCCAGCTCTTCCGTCGACGATGTCATCGACGACGGTTTTTTCCTCCACGTTGACGACGTCGTCGACGGGGAAGATTTCAATTTCCATTAAAAGGAAGCAGATTTTGCCTGAGATGACGTCTCCCAGGAGGGTGGATTCTTTGCCACCTGCATTATTGTTGGAGGAGGAAGAGGACTCTGATGGAAATGACAGTCGTTTTGGTTATGCTAACAGCCCCTCTCAACTTCTGGTTAAGTGTCAGGACACTGATTCTGAGGGGGATTACTATCATGAGCAGGCTTATGAACAACAATTTCCACGCCAGGAGAATGTTCAGCAACAGATGGTGTCTGTCCCCACCACTCTTTTAGCGGATTTACAGGGGATGCTTCTGGACTATCGACGGAGGTTTTCTTCACATCCTCCTCATCCTCCGCAACCTTCTCTCTTGGCGCAGCCTGTGCCTCCTCCTCAAGCCACTGTGATGGTTTCACCACCTCCATCAGCTCAGCCACTTACCCAATTTCCACCGGAGGAAGTTCTTCCTCAGGCAGTTCCTCAACACCTGGATGATTCCGCAGATGAAGAAGAAGGTGAGCTTGTACAGCCGGATCATGGAGAAGAATGGGATGATTACGTGATCCCTGATCCCGCCTCTCCAGCTCCTGCCCCGGTGGATTCCCCACCTGCTGACATTGGGGGTTTTCACAAGTTAATGGAGAGGGCCTCACTCCGTTTCGAACTTCCTATGCCCTCAGTACAGACAGAGTGCTTTCTCTATGATTTTAAGGAGCAGAGTAAGAAGATGGTGCGCTCCATTCCCATAGTAGCTCATGTGTGGGAAGAAGGGATAAAGACCATGAAAAATCCTGCCACAGTAGTCCCAGTCTTACCACGACTAGACAAGAAGTATAAAGCCCCAGACGACAGCCCAGCTTCTTTGACTGGTCAACCGAAGCCGGATTCGGTCATTTCCCAGGCATCTCAGAGGAAATCGAAGAATCCTTCAGCACCTCTGACTACACCACCGGACAAGGAGGGCAGGCGCCTAGACAATGCAGGGAAACGATTTTCCTCCATGGCGAGTCTGGTGATTAGAGCGGCGAACGCATTAGCGATCCTTGGAAGATACGACCGCCAGATGTGGTGCGACCTTTCGCCTTATCTTGACTAGTTGCCCGATACTTCCAAGTCTGAGGCAAAGAAGATCCTACAAGAGGGGGAAATTACATCAGCGGAGATCATCGACTGTGCGATGGACATCGCTACGACAGCTTTCCGCTCCCTGGCAGGGGCAGCTGTACTTCGTTGACAGGGTTGGTTAAGGGCGACGTGGTTCCGGCCAGAGGTTCAGAACAAGATCCTGGACCTCCCCTTTGATGGTGAGGCTTTGTTCGGCAAACACATAGATGATGCCCTCCAAGACATTAAAAAGGATACTGAGACTGCTCGGTCCTTGGGGACCCTTCAATATCGGAAAGTCCCTTTCCGTGGAGCTAGAGGCAGGGGTGCTCCTTCATACAGAGGATCCTATCAACAGCAGCGGTATTCCTCTTATGCTTCCTCATCTCAATCTTACCGTCCTTCTTACAACCAGAGGCAAGGCCAGGCATCGTCTTTCTCCAGATCGAACTCTAGGGGAAAACAGAATCGTCAGGGGCAAGACGCCTCCAAGAGGCAATAGCGGCGTCCCGGCTCTTTGCGCTGTGCCCTCCTCCAAGACATCTGTAGGAGGCAGGGTGTCTCGTTACCTCCGCAACTGGCAACGGATTACAACAGACCGTTGGGTTCTGAACATCATTCAGAGTGGCCACACCCTGGAGTTCATGCATCTTCCACCATCCAAAGCCCCGGCCGCCACCTCCATGAAACATCTGCGTCTCCTTCGGCTCGAAGTTCATCAACTGCTGATCAAGGGAGCAGAAGAGCCAGTCCCTCTATCCCAGAGAGACAGGGGATTCTATTCCAGGTTTTTCCTGGTAAAAAAGACGTTGGAGAAATGGCGCCCCATTCTCGACCTCAGGGAGCTCAACACTTATCTCACAAAGCTATCCTTTCGGATGGTGTCTCTCCAGGACATTCTGCGTCTTCTCAACACTGGAGATTTTATGGCCACTCTCGATCTCGAGGATGCATATTTCCACATACCCATCCATCCGGCCCACAGGAGGTTTCTTCGGTTTACAGTCGCCAAGAGCCATTTCCAGTTCAAAGTGCTGCCGTTTGGCCTTTGCTCGGCTCCGAGCGTCTTCTCCAAGGTGCTAGCACCTGTAGCAGCTTTCCTCAGGAGGCATCATTTCCAAGTCTTTCCCTAACTGGACGACTGGTTACTAAAGGCCCCGTCCAGGGAAGCAGCAGCAGGCGCGGTCGCCGCTTGCACCTGTCTCTTCTCCAATCTGGGCTTGACTCTCAACAGCACCAAGTCTTCTCTCCGCCTGTCCAGGAAGGTTCAGTTTCTTGGAGCGATTTTAAACGCATCTCTCAGCAAGGTATTTCCATCTCTGGTGCATCAAAGAAATCTAATCTCCATGGCCCATCTGGTGCGAAGAAAAAAGTATCTTTCTGTTCGCCGCTACAAATCCCTGCTGGGGATGATGTCCTCCTGCATACCATTGATACCTCACTGCAGATTGGGAATGCGCCCCCGGCAGGAGCACCTGGACTTGCAGTGGAAGGAGGTGAGCGGGTCCTTCGACGACAAGCTTCTGATCACTCAGGACATGCGCCAAGCCATTCTATGGTGGACAAGAGAAAAGCATTTGTCCCGAGGTCTATCCTTCGTAAACACTCCAGCACCTCAGGTGGTGACTACAGATGCTTCGCTAGAGGGCTGGGGCGCAGTGTTGCAGGATCTGCAGGTCAGTGGTCGTTGGCTTCCGGAACATCGCCTCCTTCACATCAACCTCTTGGAACTAAGAGCGATTCGTCTAGCTCTTCAAGCCTTTCTTCCAAGGTTGCAAGGTTTGTCGGTTCTTGTCCGGACGGACAACACCACAGCCATGCACTACATCAACAAGGAAGGCGGCACCAGGTCCCTACCCTTGTCAGAAGAAGCCCAAGCGATCTGGGAATGGGCGATCCTTCATGGAATTTCTCTGAGGGCAGAACATTTGCCAGGAGTGCTCAACGACAAAGCAGACAGGCTCAGCAGGCTGAAGTCGGTCACCCACGAGTGGGAACTGGATCAGACAACGCTGGAAGGAGTCTTTCGCCGGTGGGGCAGACCCTCCATAGACCTGTTTGCCACACTAGAAAACAGGAAATGCCAGTCTTACGCCAGCAAGCTACACCATCGAGGGTCGCTGGGGAATGCGCTTTCGATAGCCTGGTCAGGCGCATTTGTTTACGCTTTTCCCCCCATTCCGCTAATTCCCAGGTTGCTCAAGAAGATGAAAACGGATCGGTGCAAAATGATCCTGGTAGCTCCAGCCTGGCCGAGACAGTTTTGGTTCACCGAACTCCACCTTCTCTCCTTGGACCATCCTCTTCCACTGCAACCGATTCCGCACCTCCTCACAATGTCTCAGGGCCAGGTATGGCACCCAGATCCTCGCTCGTTACTGCTCTCAGCATGGCTCCTGAGCAGCGAGAATTTCTTCACTTAGATCTTCCAGAAGAGATTAAGGAGGTTCTTTCGCAGGCGAGAGCTCCGTCCACTAACGAGACCTACCGCTTGAAATGGAAGCGTTTCTGCCTCTAGTGTCGAGGCAAGGGTTTGGATCCTTTCTTATCGCAACCACACCAGGTCCTCCCTTATTTCCTGTCCTTGGCTAAGGCAGGTTTGGCTCATTCTTCCATTAAGGTACACTTAGCAGCGGTTTCTCGTTTTCAACGTACATCCTCTGGGCCTTCTCTTTGGTCAGCCAGAATTGTCAAACAATTTCTTAAGGGCCTCTTCAGAGTATTTCCGCCAGTGAAGCCTCCACCACCTACGTGGCATTTGAACTTGGTTCTTTCTCAACTTATGAGACGTTCGTTCGAACCCATTCATCGAGCAGATCTCAAGTTCCTCTCCTGGAAGGTGGCTCTGTTGCTAGCCCTCACTTCAGCCAGGAGAATAGGAGAATTACAGGCGCTTACAATTCAGGAACCCTTCCTACAGTTCAAGAAGAATACCGTCATCATGAGAACTAATCCTAAGTTTATTCCTAAAGTACCTTCTTCTTTTCATCTCAACGAACCAGTGATCCTTAAAGCCTTTTTTCCTCAGCCTACTTCGCCGGCTGAGAGAGCTCTTCACTCTCTGGATCTGCAAAGATGTTTGAAGTTCTACCTGGACCGAACAAAGTCCTTCCGCAAGTCTTCGCAACTTTTTGTATCATACAGCGCTCCCCGCAAGGGGTTTCCCCTTTCCAAGCAGGGGATATCTCGGTCGGTTGTGAGCGCTATTCGATATTGTCACGCAGCAGCGGGCAAACCCCTGGAGGGTAGTGTCCGTGCACATTCGACAAGATCTATGGCATCTTCAGCCGCCTTGTTTGCTGGTGTCCAGATCAAAGACATTTGTAGGGCTGCAACTTGGAGCAGCACTCACACTTTACGAAGCACTACTGCCTGGATGCATCACTCCAAGACGACGCAGCGGTGGGCCAGGCAGTCCTGAGGAACCTCTTCCAATGAGTGGTGAGCTTTCCCTTGCTACCCTCCTTCCTTCTTTCTGTGCTTTATACACATTTTCTCTTGTTTCTAGATGCATTAGCTTATCATCCTACCTTTTGGGTACTAGCTGTTTATTTGTTTTTCACATCTCTGCTTTTAGCTGGTTTTAAGATGTATTTAAACAATGTTTCTCAAACAAGTAATGTTTTATGGAAAATGTGTATGTTTACTGCTAGCTACTCTGATTCCAAGCATGGGAATCTATGAAAGCTCCAATACTGGAGTAAGAAAATAAGTTACTTACCTGTAACTTTGGTTCTCCAGTATTGGAAGCTTTCATAGATTCCCATGCGACCCACCCTCCTCCCCTGGGAAAGCTCAGCCTCTCTCTGTGTTATTTTTCACAACGTATACGAAAATCTGAGGAGCTGAGGTACTTTCACCAAGGTTCTAGAGGGTGAGGCTGCTCTGATTGGTTGATGGTCCTTTTTTGGCCTCTTTAACAAAAAGACTTGGTCTGGTTACAAAATGGGATTAGGCCTACGCCTGTTTTCTCTTTTGTAATGGTTATTTACTACTGTTTTATATTTACCGAGGCTCCCATCTCGACGACGGGGAATGATTCCAAGCATGGGAATCTATGAAAGCTTCCAATACTGGAGAACCAAAGTTACAGGTAAGTAACTTATTTTCTTGTCACACTCTGTATGAAACAAATATGAAAATTCATAATACAGAGAATTGCCTATATTTTTCATTTACAATCTCCCTTGTTGAGGTGTAGGAAGCTGGCTCTGTATATACTATACCAAAGTGAGGTATAGTGTGCACAGAGTCCAGTGGAACACAAAAGGTAGGCAGAGGTAAAGTAGATAGCACCTCACTCTCTATTTGTGGTAGTGTGGTCGAGCAGTAAGGCTTTATCAGAGGACAGTGTTAAGAATTTGTTGTACCCACTCAGCAAATGAATTCACACAAAGACTAAACTTCAGACCAATTGTTTTTGTATAAAAATATTCTTTTAGTTATTTTATTTTCTAGAACCAAGCTGGCATGGCACAGGTAAGCAATAAATACTTTACAGTAATATGCAGTTTGTAAATAGTTTGAATTTAAATCGTAAATGTACTTTGATTTGATTACTGTAGTGTTACTGATAATGCAATGCTTTTCAGAATACAATACATATACTTTGTATAGGATTTTTAGTAAAATTACAGGTAAGTTACTTTTGGGGTTACTTTTCTTACACAGTGCAGTATGCCTGAATACTGCACTGTGACATTTCCTGTAAACGGGTAAGTAAAAGCGTTTTTGTTAGTACAATTTTAAAGAATTTCTTTAGGTTTTCCAACTCCACACTTAAAAACTTTTCATAGAAAAACAGTCAATGTTATCCTATGGAGGAAAATAGTGTTATCGGTTCAAAGGTAAGTACTTTGTTGTGGGAGTTGGTATTCTGGGGTTAGACTCGGGTGTCCCCCAGGGTCAAGGATACACTCTTGTTACACCCTCAGCGGCACTAGGGCGGCCGGGTGCAGAGTACTGAGGCCCAATGTTATCCAGTGGGGGATAGGGGGCCTCCGGTTGGTGGCTGCTGACAAGCAGGCCAGTGGGTTGTGGGAGCAAAGCTCCTGGACTTAAGGTCAGGGCAAATGGGGGTTTAGGCCTGCGCAAAAGGTGCACCCTCAGCGACACTGGAGCGGCCGGGTACAGAGTGTGTTTTTGGCGTCGGAGGCCCTGTAGCTTTCAATGGGGAGTCTCCGGTTTGCAAAAGCACTGCAGGCTCAGGGACGAAGGTCTTCTGGGTGCGTCCACCACTTGGAGAGGTAAGTTGAGATCTTAGGGGTTGGTTAGACACCGTCGGTTGGGCCACCCAAGGCCGTGGGGCGTCAGGTGCAGGGGTGTCTTCTAGGGTCGGATCTTCTTACCAGCTCCTGGTCGTGGTTGGGGGACCTTCTGGTTTGAGGCTGCAGGCAGCGGCTGGAGGCTTGAGGCAGGTCAGGGGACGCCGGATCTCGGGTCGGGATCGCGGGGGGGACCTCCTCTTGGTGTTAGGCCACTCGGGCCGTGGGCGTCGGGTGCAGAGTGGTGCAGACTCACGGATCCTTGCGGAACTGGAGTCTGTTGTTTGAACAAATCCGGTGTTCACGGGAGACAGAGTCTTTGAGATTGAAGGCAGGTCCTCCGAGGTTGCTGGCTGCAGGACACACCGGGATTTCGCTGGAGCAGGTTCGAGGTGGGGACAGACCGGTAGGGCTATGACCAAGTCAGAGGGCGTCTTCCTCTTTTTAGCTTTGGCACGGCTGTTCGGTCCTTCTTCTTCTTTTCTTCTTGCAGGTTCTTGTCTGAGGAAACAAGATTCAGGGGTGCCCCTAAATACTAGATTTAGGGGCGTTACAGGTAGATAAAAAGGTTGGGACCAATGGGTCCCTTCCCTGGGGTGGGTACACCCCCTATTATGTCACCCTCCAGTGGGAGGGGGGCATAAGCCTTTCCCTGGTTGGCTGGGTTCCCACCATCTGCAAGATGGCGGGGACTGAGAGTTGTGCTTGATCTCGCCTCCCCCACCTGAGGGGTGGAGTTAGCAGAGGTGGGCACACCTCTCTTCCTCACTTGTTTTTCCTGCCGGTTCTCCCGCCCAAAGTGGGGGTCAGAACCAGTGGGGGACCAGTTGCTGAAAGCAGCAAGTGGCCTGGGGAACCTCACAAAGGCGGCAAGCCTTTGAAGCTTCCCCTTCGTGAACCCTGCCTATCCTGGGGGAGGAGGCTTGGCACCTCTTCCCAGGATGTGCATTGTTTTAGGCCCCCCGAGAGCAGCAGGCTCTCAACCCAGGGGTCCAGAAACAGGTCTGGTGGTGGCAGCTGTAAGCAGCCACTCAGCCTGGGCACTAGTGGTAGGTCGTTTTTCTGGGGGCATCTCTAAGATGCCCTCTGTGTGCATTTTTTATTAAATCCCACACTGGCATCAGTGTGGATTTAATGGGCTGAGAAGTTTGATACCAAACTTCTCAGTTTTCAGTGTAGCCATTATGGTGCTGTGGAGTTCGTAATGACAAGCTTCCAGCACCATATACTCTTAATGGCAGCACTGCATTTACAATGTCCAAGAATGGACTTAGACACTGTAGGGGTTCAGGGCTCATGCACCTGTACCCTCACCACTGGTATAATGCACCCAGCTAGAGGGGTGACTGATCTATGCTAGGGCAGTGGATCGTAGCCATGGCACACAGGGATGTGTGCCATGTTGACTCTTCACTTTGTTCTGCACCAAAACACGCAGCCTGCAAAGGCAGTCTGCGAGTGTAATGGTACAAGGCCTCTAAGGGTGGCACAATAAGTGCTCCAGCCCTTAGAGGTCTTCCCTGGTCACAGTGTCCTGGGTACCTGTGGTACCATTTACCAGGGTCTGACCTGTGGCCAGAGTTGCCAATTGGGTTTTGTTTTTAATGCAGGTTTAGGGAAAGAACATAGCCCCATGGCACCTGATTGGCAGGAACCCAGAGCACACTCAGTCAAAGCACATCAGCAATTCAGCAAAAAGTGGGGGCAACCATGCAGAAAGATGGCATTTTCTCACATGAGGTGAACCCATTGGCCCGTGGTCCGATCAATTCTGGTATACCCAGAGGCTCTCTCAGTTTTATAAGTGCTCATGCTCTAGCCGCTCATTGCACCACCTAATCTTAAAATCTAGAAAGTCCTCCTGGGCATGTGGGATTAAAGTGCCCCTCTAGTACAAATATCCTACACTATGGGAACTCTCCCCTACAGTGACCCCATAATGTTTTTTTTTTCTTTTTCCTTCTTCTTAGTAGGTATGCTTGATAGGTGCCATGTAATGCAGGCTCCCCTTTCGCTTCTCCAAGCCTACTCGGGTATCTGGATTGGGGATATAACATTCTTAAGTCCACCTTACTCTCATCAAATGTTCGGGGTCCGCTACACCTAATAAGTCCATCGCTACCCCTTCTGTATATACCCTACGTTTACTCAATTCATCAAGGGTGTAAGGCTGCGTCTTTCCCACTCGCTGCCCTCCGATGTATCTTGGCATGCATTGAGGCCGCCATTATATTCCCTGGGTCTCCGTGCCTTTCCTCATCTCTTGATCCCTCTCAAGCTCATACCGAAGCTGGTGCGAAAACCATATTGCATCCTTGCTTAACCCCGCTGCCATATTGGATTTCGCGGGCCGTACTGAACTCAAAATAAAATAGATAATTACTAGTGATTTTACAATTGTTCAGTCCACACAAGTCCTGTATCCAAAGGGCTCAACGATCCACTCTACTTCCTAATCCTCATAATCCGAGTCCAGCCCACATTTTTAAAGCAAAAATTAACAACACACCTAATGCTCACAGATCCTTATGGGTCATAATGCAGTCTCTGACCGCGTTCCACACCACTGCTATCCCTTGTGGCGGTATTCAACAGAGGCTAATTAAATACAATTCAACTGGCGCCACGATATATATATAGTTGTTTAACCCATTCTGGTTACTGTTGAGTCTGTACACCCATCTTTGCTCATATCTTAGAAATGCAGTTTTTTTTTTATCTCTTGCTGTTTTTGGGATGCAAGGTTTGTCAATGACCACCTGTAGGAAGCTGGCTCTGTATATACGATTACCAAAAACTCAAAGGAGTCACCCCCAATACAAAGAGAAGTGACGGGATGTATTTATACTGATAACAACTAAAAATTCCCTTGTCAATTAAAACCTAGATTTTTGCTTTCAAATCGGTAGAAATGGAACCCAATAAATGATCCCCCAAAAATCAGAACATATTAAACATTAATACCAATCATCGTAATTGATTAAGAAGAAACATATTAAAAACATACTTTGTCTCATTGGAAAAAAGCTCGAAAGTCCTTTAGCCAAAAAGAGCGACTATACATAAATCTATGATCGTTTTGAATCTTATATTATCTTTCTTATTCCTTTTTACACATCATGAAAACAATTGAGTACATAAAAAATACACAATCATGTACAATTACTACACGGGTTACAATTTCAAAATTTGACTCCTACATCAAATATCCAACAGTCTTCAAAACACATTCTGTAATGTCATAAAGTTCTCATATTTTAAAAAACGAAGAATGAAAAAACAATAAAAATGTATTCCTTTGAGCATAATACGCTCAATTTAATATATCTGTTGACGCGGCATTTCGGTGAAAGTCAAATTATCATCACCTTCTTCAGGACAATTTTGATTCATTCAAATATAATCACTTTATAATGGAAGAATCAAATACTGATAGAGATAATACTCTCTGTCTAATGTAGTGGAATATCGATATTATCCACCACTTAAAACACCTTTTCACAGCCACTTCTCCATAATGGTATACTTCAGAGTTTAATAAGAATTGTTTTTACAACTCGTATATAAGAATCTGTTGTGTACAGGAATACTAGTTGGGGCGTACTGGAATAAGCATCTCATGTATCTGAAAGAGACACGTTAGTGACAGATTCCTTACCTTAGAATATCCCCAGGCGTCAGACTGGATCCGGAAAGTTTTTGCGTAGCAGTACCCTTTCGCGTCGGTAGGCGGCGTCGTGCGGCTCCGCGTCCGTCGTCGGCGTCGGGACCGCCGGGATGACGTCGCGGGCAGTACTTAGACGCCGCCCCTGCGCGCTGACGTCAGTTCTTCTTTTTTCCGCGCCAGTAAGCGCAGATCCGGAAAGAGCAGTGCCCTAGTCAATTTTTGACTACATTTTCGGTGATTTTTTCGCTGTTTCTTTTCGAGTCATCTCGACTCCTAGGTGTCGGTAGGGATGCCCGGCTTCAAGCCATGCAACGTCTGTGGTCGAATGATGTCGATCACAGACCCGTACTTAGTGTCTCTACTGTCTCGGCCGAGACCACGACACGAAGTCGTGCCCCGACTGCCGGGCCTTACACCCAAAGGCTTTGCGAGAGCGGTCTCGAAAGCTCCTCGAGGTCCGGCAGTCGGCTCCGCGCCGCACCAAGCCCCGGTCCCGTGAGAGGTCGAGGGGCCGGTCGCGGAGCCCCCGCCGGTCGTCGGAGTCCAAGTCTTCGCACTCCTCGGGTAAGTCGAAGCAAAAAAGTCTAAGAAGCATCATCGCTCTAAGACTTCGCCTCGCCGGTCTCGCGACTCGGCTGAGGCCCCTGTCGGCACCGTCCCCGCGGCCCCGGACGTGCCTGTGGAGCCGCCCCGCAATACCCGTCCTTTCCGGGTTTGGGGGCGACTCCGGCCCAAATACAGGAATTCCTGTCGGCCATGGCCCGCCTCTTCGGGCCTCAAGGTCCCTCCGGTGCGCCTTCGGGCCCCGCGGGCCCTGATGGGGTTGCTCCGGCGTCGCCGACGACTCCGGTCCCGGCGTCGCCCGTCCCGCCAGCCTTGATCCCGGCCCCGGTGGTACCGCAACCCCCATCGACGCCGGTTGACCGAACCACGCCTCCGCCGATGTCCCCGGTGCCGTTCCCCGGTTCTCTCCGGGTCCGGACATGGAGCCGGACCGACGTCGCTCGGCTCCGGCGCCGATGAGACCTTGGGTCCCAAATGTCCCTCCTCCTCCATATTTTGAACCAGAGGAGGACCAGGAGAGCTGGGAGGGGTCGGAAGACCCTCTCACACAGCAGTGTGAGTATGATGAGGACTGGGCAGAGGAACTTGGGGATGCCAGTGGTCTGGACACTTCTCCTGACACTGGCATGCTGTCTCCTCCTTCCGTGGCTACGGAGGAGGAGCAAATTTCGCAACGGTGTTGCGTAGAGCAGCTGGAGCCTTGCACCTCCAATTGTCTACAGTGGCTGTCAGGACTAACCTCCTGACGGAAGTGCTTCAGCCGGCAGCTACCTCCTCGGAGCCATTGCTGCCGTTTAATGATGCACTGTCTGACGTTCTTTTGGGCACCTGGTCCAAGCCCGCCACAGGGGCTCCTGTGGATAGGAACGTGGCCCGACGCCATCGCCCGGGCGACCCCTTGTTTCTCTCTCAACATCCCACCCCCGAGAGCTTGGTTGTCCAAGCCTCTGCCTCCCAAACCGCCTTCCCTACCGCCCCTCCGGATAGGGAATCCAAACGCCTGGACCAATTTGGGAAGAAGGCCTTTTCTTCCTCCAGTGCTGGCTTGCCTTTTGGGCCGATACACCCACTCTCTGTGGGATTCGGTGGCGGCTGTTTTGCCCCAGTGTTCTGAGGAGGTCCAGACACTGCTTACCCGCGCCATTGCGGAAGGTAGGGATGCGGCAAAGTACACCATACGTTGTGGCCTTGATACCGCCGACTCGCTGGGCAGATCGCTTGCAATCGACGGTGGCGCTGCGTCGCCACGCCTGGCTGAGAACAACTGGTTTCTCGGGTGATGTCCAGAATACACTCATGGACATGCCCTTTGATGGAGTCGGTCTTTTTGGTTCCAAAGCAGACCATGCGCTGGAGCGTTTTAAGGACTCACGGGCTACTGCCAAGTCCCTGGGCCTTTCTGCTGTGCGCCCTCCGCTAACCTCTGCTTTTCGCCCCTTTCGTGGCCACGGAAGGGGCGCCCAGTCACGTCCGCTGCCCAGCCACCGGCCCGCGCAGCAAGCGTCTTCGCGTGGCCGAGGACGTGGCTCCCGCCGTGGCGGGTCAGGCAACCAGCGTGCGGGTCAGGCCACCAACTCCGCCCAGTCCGCGGCCTCCAAGCCCTCCTAGTCCTTCCTTTCAGGTGCACAGCACGCCAGTAGGGGGCAGGGTCCGCCATCACCTTCACCACTGGCGTGCCATCACCTCGGACAGGTGGGTCTTGGACATTGTCCGAAGGGGCTACTCCCTCCCCTTCGAGACCACCCCCCCAGCCATGCCACCTCAATTCCACCGCATGTCAGGGGATCACTTGGTGCTTCTGCAGAAGGAAGTCACGGCCCTCTTGGCCAAGAGGGCCATCGAGCATGTTCCGACCCCAGAAGTAGGACGTGGTTGCTACTCCCACTACTTTCTGGTGCCCAAAAAGGACAAGGAGGACATGCGTCCTATCTTGGACCTCCGGAACGTCAATCGCTTCCTCCGGAAGGAGAAGTTCAAGATACTCACCCTAGCTCAGGTCTTGACTGCCCTCGACCCTGGAGACTGGTTGGTAGCGTTGGACTTGCAGGACGCCTATTTCCACATCCCCGTCCTGCCGGCCCACCGGCGTTACCTGCGGTTCACGGTAGGCCCCGAGCATTTTCAGTTCACCGTGCTCCCCTTTGACCTTAGCAGTGCCCCTCGGGTGTTCACGAAAGTGATGGCGGTGGTCGCAGCTCATCTGCGCCGGGCAGGGGTTCCAGTCTTCCCCTACCTCGACGACTGGCTGCTGAAGGCGGGCTCGTCCCAGGCAGTCGTCTCCCACCTCCAGACTACGGCCGAACTCCTGCACTCGCTGGGGTTCTCCATCAATGTGCCGAAGTCGCATCTGATTCCTTCTCCACAGTTCCTTTTCATCGGAGTAGTTCTGGACACGACGCAGTTTCGGGCCTATCCTCCCGAACGGCGAGTCCGGGATATTCAGGCTATGATTCCGATCTTTCAGCCTTTATCCTGGGTTCCGGTACGGATGACCCTGAGGCTGCTGGGCCTCATGGCCTCCTGCATCCTGCTGGTCGATCATGCCAGATGGCATATGCGGGCTCTGCAGTGGGACCTGAAGTTCCAGTGGGCGCAGCACCAGGGAAACCTGTCCGATCACGTCCTGATCTCGGAGGGGACTGCAAAACAGTTGCAGTGGTGGCTCTCGAACCGGCAATGGGTCATGGGCAGATCCCTCTCCCTTCCCCAGCCAGAGCACACAGTTGTGACGGACGCGTCCCTAATGGGATGGGGCGGTCACATGGGAGAGGCGGAGATCAGAGGCCTCTGGTCTCCGGCGGAGTCCCGGCTCCATATCAACCTTCTGGAGCTCCGGGCGATCCGACTTGCACTCAAGGCATTCTTTCCCTCTGTCAAAGGGAAGGTAGTGCAGGTGTTCACAGAGAACACCACCGCCATGTGGTACTGCAACAAACAAGGCGGGGTGGGGTCGTGGACCCTATGTCAGGAGGCTCTGCGTCTCTGGACATGGCTGGAACATCAGGGCATATTCCTGATGGTTCAACACCTGGCAGGTTCCCTGAACGCCAGGGCGGACGAACTCAGCCGCAGGTGCATGATGGATCACGAATGGCGTCTTCACTCGGAAGTGGCGCAAGGACTCTTTCTACAGTGGGGAGAGCCTTGGTTAGATCTATTCGCCACCGAAGGGAACGCGCAATGTCAGCAGTTCTGCGCGTTAGAATTTCCAAGGCGGCACTCGCTCGGCGACGCTTTTCGTCGCGAGTGGAGTTGCGGTTTGTTGTACGCCTTTCCGCCTATACCACTACTACCCAGAGTGTTGAAGAAGATTCGGCGCGACCGGGCCCAAGTCATCCTTGTGGCTCCGGACTGGGCTCGAAGAGTTTGGTATCCCGAGCTACTCAGTATGAGCGTCGATCCCCTGATCCGTCTGCCTCTTCGGGAGGATCTTCTGTCGCAGCAGCAGGGGACGGTCCTCCACCCGAACCTGTCCAGTCTCCACCTGATTGCGTGGAGATTGAGCGGTGGCAGTTGATTCCTTTCGACTTGCCTCCCGAAGTTTGTGATGTGATTCTGGCAGCCAGGCGTCCCTCCACTAAGGTGGTATACGCCTGCAGGTGGAACAAGTTTGTGGCATGGTGCACAGCAAAGGCTGTGAATCCCCTCTCTGCCCCTCTTTCTGAGGTTCTTCTGTTCCTTCTTTCTCTGGCCCAACAGGGTTCTGCCCTGGGTACCATCAAGGGCTATCTTTGTGCCATTTCGGCCTTCCTCAGGCTTCCTGATCAGCCCTCCCTTTTCAAGTCCCCTGTTGTTAACAGGTTTCTAAAAGGCATTACACACCTCTTCCCTCCTGTTCCGTTTGTGATGCCTCAGTGGGACTTGAACTTGGTTCTTACCTTTCTCATGTGCGCTCCCTTTGAGCCTCTACATAACTGTTCTCTTCGTCTTCTGACTCTGAAGACGGCCTTTCTGGTGGCCATCACCTCCGCTCGGCGGGTGAGTGAGCTCCAGGCTCTATCATGCAAACCTCCCTTTCTGTCTGTCCATCCAGACAAGGTTGTTCTTAGGACGCGTCCGTCCTTCTTGCCAAAGGTGGTTACTGCCTTCCACATTGGGCAGACCATCACTTTGCCCACCTTCTTTCCGCCTCCGCATCCTTCCAGAGAGGAAGAGAGGCTCCACCGTCTGGACCCAAAACGTGCGCTTTCCTTTTATATCAACCGCACACAACACTTCCGGGTGGATGACCAGCTCTTTGTTGGCTACGTGGGCGCCAAAAGGTCGGGCGGTGCACAAGAGGACCATCTCCCGCTGGGTAACCTTGTGTATCAAAGCCTGCTATTCTTTGGCTAAGAAGGAGCCTCCTGTTGGGCTGCGTGCCCATTCCACCAGGGCAACTGCTGCTACCACGGCTTTAGGCCGCGGTGTTCCGCTGCAGGATATCTGTCAGGCAGCTACGTGGGCCTCACTGCACACGTTTACCAAGCATTACTGCCTTGACAGTCAGGTCCGGAGGGACGGCTTCTTTGGCAGTTCTGTCCTCCGGGACTTCCTTGTCTGATCTTTGTTCGCAGACCCACCACCGGGGTTGGTATTGCTGGGGTATCTATTCTAAAGTAAGGAATCTGTCACGAACGTGTCTCTTTCAGATGCACAAGTTACTAACTTGTGTAACGATATATCTGTAAGAGACGGTAGTTAGTGACAGATTCCTTACCGCCCCACCCATCCTCTCCGTTCTGCGAACTGATTTCTAGGGTTAAGGACATCCCTTTCAGGGCTCTTGTATTTTTCAGACACCTATGTCAGCTTCTTGCATGGCTCTGCGTTCCTGGCGCGGAAAGTCGTGTACAGAACTGACGTCAGCGTGCAGGGGCGGCGTCTAAGTACTGCCCGCGACGTCATCCCGGCGGTCCCGACGCCGACGACCGACGCGGAGCCGCACGACGCCGCCTACCGACGCGCAAGGGTACTGCTACGCAAAAACTTTTCGGATCCAGCCTGACACCTGGGGATATTCTAAGGTAAGGAATCTGTCACTAACTACTGTCTCTTACAGATATATCGTTACACAAGTTAGTAACTTGTGCATTAATGCCATTTAATTCTGGTATAGTCAAACACGTTTTCACTCATTAATCTCCAAAATTGTTGAGCAAGATAAAGCCACTATTTAAATTTAGTTGGAATAACTTTCTCTCTCGAGGTGCTCTTCTGTAATCGTCTCAAGCGACCTCCTATGATTTCTAATGCCGGTACGCCCCCAAATTATTTTTTGGGGGATCATTCATTGGGTTCCATTTCTACCGATTTGAAAGCAAAAATCTAGGTTTTAATTGACAAGGGAATTTTTTGTTGGTATCTGTATATACTATACCAAAATGAGGTATAGTGTGCACAGAGCCCAGTGGAACCCCAAAGGTAGCCAGAGGTAAAAGGAGATAGCACCTTACTCTCTATTTGTGGTAGTGTGGGCGAGCAGTAAGGCTTTATCAGAGGGTAGTGTTAAGCATATGTTGTACACACTCAATCGGCAAATGATGTCACACACTCAAAGGCTGAACACAGACCAATTTTGTTTGTATAAAAATATTATTAAGTTATTTTATTTCTAGAACCAAGCCTAGCCTCGCACAGCTAAGTGAAATAAATGCTTTGCAAAATCTTATGCAATGTTTTACAATCGAATGCCAGTTCAAATGAAATGGATTGAAATACAGGTAAGTCACTATGTTGAAATTACTTTTCAGATTACTTTTTAAGTTACCTTTTCTACTCCGTGTGATATGCCTAGATATCACACTGGGACATTTCCTAGAGAAAAGGTAAGTAAAATCAGTTTTGCAAAATTGTAGTTTTTCAGGTTTTGATACAAGTCAACTCCACACAGAACATTTTTCAAGGAAAAACAGTCAATGTATTCCTATGGAGAGAAATGAAGTTATCGGTTAACAGGTAAGTACTCGGTCTTTGGGGTTGAGTTTCTGGGGTTAGAACAAGGGTTCCCCCAGGGTCAAGGATTCACTCTCAAAGCACCCTCAGCGGCACTAAGGCGTCCGGGTGCAGAGTGCTGAGTCCCAATGTTATCCAATGGGGGATAGGAGGCCTCCGGTTGGTGGCTGCTCACAAGCAGGCCACAAGGTTGTGGGAGCAAAGCTCCTGGTGTTAGGCTCAGGGCAAAAGGGGATCCGAGTTAGCACACAAAGTGCACCCGCAGGGGTGGCTGGGTGCAGGGTGCTGTTTTGGCGTCGGGTGCTCTGTTGTTTTCAATGGGGATTCTCGGTTTTGGTTTTTAGCTGCAGACTCGTTCCAGGAAGACTTCCGGGAGGAACCAACAGCTGGGCAGGTAAGTTGGAGGGCTCGACGACGTAGATGCACCTCAGGTTCTTTTCTCCAGGGCGGCTGGATGCAGGGGTGTCTTTTGAGGTCGGATTTCACCTTACCGGGCCACTGGCGGTTAGGGGGGTCTCCGTGCAGAGGCTGCAGGCGACGTCGGGGAGTCCTGGAGGGGGTCCACGGTGGACTCGGACTCTGGAGCGCTGGGGGACCTCGCTGGGACGGGTGGGCCACTCAGACTCGGGCAGTAGGCGTCGGGTGCAGTGATGGTTCCAGGCGTCGGGTTTCTTTGTCCTCGGCAGGCTCAGAGTCTTTCTTGGCTGTTTCTTTTGAACAGAGCTGCTGTTCATAGGAGATCCAGTCTTTGTTGAAGGCAGTCAGTCCTCCCAGGGTTCTGGAGGTCGCTGACTGCAGGACAGGGCGACTTCTGGCACAGTATGTCTGGAAACTGCAGATGGGCCGGTAGGGCTGGGGCCAAGTCAGTTGTTCTCTGCAGTCTCCTATGCTGGGCCTCTTCTTTTGTCCTTCGTAGGTTGCGGAAATCTGTCTTCTTGGTTCAGGGCTGCCCCCTAAATACTGTATTTAGGGGGAATTTTAGGGGTCTTGAGGTCAGTAGCCAATGGGCTACTGACCTTAGGGTGACTACACCCTTGGTGTGCTCACCTAACGTGGGGCAGTGGGCATAATCCCTAATCCTGATTGGGGAGTGTCTGCCATCTGCAAGATGGCGGGCACTGAAGAGTGGGCTTCACCTCGCCTCTCTCACCTGAGGGGTGGGGTTGGCCGAGGTGGGCACACCTTCTGGGCTGGCTCATTTTTCCTGCCTGTCTTCCTGCCGAAAAGGAGGGAAGACAGGAAGGGGGCCTGCTCCTGATAGCAGGAGAGGTTGGGGGTCTCATTACAAAGGCGGCAAGGCCTTTGAAGCTCCCCTGCCACAGATGTCTCTTCCTGGCCTGGGGGAGGTGTGAACACCTCCGCCCAGGTAAGGCTTTGTTTCTGGGCTCAGGGAGCGACGGCTCCCACCCCGGGGGTCCTGAAACATGTCTTGTGGTGGTAGGCTGGTGTGTACCAGTCAGGGAACCCACCAGAACCTGGTTGTTTTTCAGGGGGCATCTCTAAGATGCTCTCTGAGCGCAATTTTCATTAAATCCCACACTGGGATCACTGTGGGTTTAATGTGCTGAGAAGTTTGATACCAAACTTCTCAGTTTTCAATAAAGCCATTATGGTGCTGTGGAGTTCATAATGACAAACTCCCTGCACCATATACTCTTAATGGCATTACTGCACTTACAATGTCTAAGAATTGGCTTAGACACTGTTGGGGTACAGGGCTCATGCACCTGTACCCTCACCACTGGTATAGTGCACCCAGCTAGAGGGGTGGCTGACCTATGCCAGGGCAGTGGGTTGTAGGCATGGCACACAGGGATGTGTGCCATGTCGACTCTTCACTTTGTTCTGCACCAAAACACGCAGCCTGCAATGGCAGTGTGTGTGTGTGTGTGTGTGTAAAGGTACAGGGCCTCTAAGGGTGGCACAATAAGTGCTGCAGCCCTTAGAGGCCTTCCCTGGCCACAGTGCCTTTGGTACCCATGGTACCTTTTATAAGGGACTGACATGTGGCCAGAGAGGTGCCAATTTGGGGTACAAGGTACAGTTTTGGGAAAGTGCGCAGGCCTGGGAACCTGATTGGCAGGGACCCAGGGCACATCAAGTCAAAGTGCATCAGTAGTCAGGCAATGCGTGAGGGGGTATGTTACTGCAACAGAAACCCAGCTTCCTACACCAGCCATTTCAAATCCTCGACTGTATGTTGTTTTTCTAGGTAATGTGTGGGCAATTTCGTCATTGATAATTTTGCACCCGACATTGCTCATATGCTCCATGATTCTGATCCTGATTTTCTTGGCGGTCATCCCTACGTGCACCTGATTACATAGATGACATTCTCTGAATTGCATGTTGTGTGATTTGGGAGTACCCACTGGGATTTTAAATCCAAGTCAACTGACTTAGTTGTACCCGTGAGAGGACATTCCCTACAGGCACCACACGCATTATGCTGAGTAACACGTAGGAGGTGCCATAGTCTGCTCTATTTTCTGGTGGCCTGTTCGTGGTCTAGTATGCATGAGTATATCTTTTATGCTCGCGCTCTACTTAAATGAAAAAAGCAGGGCTCCACCTTCATCCTATTTGAATTGATCATTTGCCAGCTTTTAGTAACAATTACCCTGACCATATTGGAAGCCGTACTGAATGTAGTGGCACAAATGATTTGATCAATTTTAGGCTTTTCATGAATTTCCAACAGGGACAGGTTGTTTCTTGTTCTTTTCCAAACCTTCCAGACCACTCTTCTCAGGTAATTCCGGTCCTGCAGTTGCATGCTCAGTTTTTCTGCTTCTTCTTTGAACGTGCTGGCTTCTGTGCAGTTCCTGAGCAACCGCAAGAACTGCCCCACAGGCAGGTTTTCTCAAAGAGCCTTTGGGTGAAAACTTTCAAATGATAGCAAGTCTGTTTGTGATGCACAACTGTCTTGTGGAAGTAAAGTATAGAAAGGGATTCCTGTTTCAAAACCATTAAAAAAATTGTCCCACAGAATCCCTGTCACCTTCCCAAATGATTAGCACATCATAAATGTAGCGTCGCCACATTTTCAGGTATTCCGCAAAAGAATTCACCGGGGAGTAGATGCGTTCTCTTTCAAAGTTGGAGACGTACAAACACGTCAAGCTTGCCGCGAATGTACTCCCCATGGAAGTCTCGTGTGACTGAAGATATATGTGTCATTAAATTGGAAATAGTTCTGAGTGAGTGCCAGTTGAGCAAGATCCATAATAAAAGATCGTGGGGTCTGAAACTCCCACTCCTCTTGATATAGAATATTTTCAATCACCCTCAGGGTTTCCTCATGGGGAATGTTTGCATATAAGGACTCCATGTCCAATTCAACCAAAAGTTGTGTATTAGGGTTGAATACAATGTCCTTTATCAAATTCAGAACCTCCTTCGAGTCCTTCAAATAGGACGGCATCTTCTCCACAATTGGTCTCAGAAAGAAATCACAAACGCAAGACAGTGGTTTTAATACTGAGCCGATGACTGACGCGATAGGTCGTCCCTGAACAGGTGACTTGTTTTTGTCTATCTTTGGTAATGTATAAAGATATGGAATTACAGGTTTGTTGTTCGCCAGGAAGGTTGCTTCGTGCTGTGAAATCCAATCATTTTGAACAGCTTCCTCCACCATGGTTTTGATTCGGTTTTGTAATTCTGGGGTTGTATCCTTTTCCTGGATCCTGTAGTTTCTTCTATCCCCCAGCAGGCACAGACATTCTATTTCATAAACGTCCTTCGTCTGTATAACAAGTGCGCACCACCCTTATCAGCTGGCTTGATCTCTCTCCTACGGTCATTATTTAGTTCCTGTATTGCCTCTTTCTCTATCTTTGTCAGATTCATGAAAGGTTTCTTCATCCTCTGTAATCCTTGCTCCACTTGGTGAATATCCACCTGTTCAAAGGGCCCCACCTCTGGTGGTAGTTGTGTCAAAGTTGTTTTGAAGGTAGATTTTGGGCGGAGATACGTGTCCCCCCTCCCTATCCCTCATTCTCCAACCGATTTTCCCCAAAAAGACCCTCAAACGCATCTTCCTGAAAAATTCATGCAATTCACATCTTTACTTAAAACATCCAGCTGATTAGTAGGGACAAATCCCAATCTTTTATTCAGGACGCTCTCTTGCCTTGGTCAATTGTATATATGTTAGGTTCATGATCAAAGTCCCCTTTTGCTCCTTCCTGGGAGAAACTCCCGGTCATACTCCGGGTGATCCACTGGTTCAGTTCTTCCCATTGTACCTGTTTTCATCTTTGTTTCTGCTTGCCCCTTCCCGACCTCTCCCTGAAAAAGGAATCTGATTAGGGGGATATTGGAAGGGTTACGTTTGGGGATACATTGGTGGCCAACCATAACCTCTAGTCCCTGGGGTGTGTTATGGGAACATCTGCATCTGTGACTGAAAGAACCCCTTCCCCCTGCCTCGACCCCTGAGCCTAGTTTCGTACTCACTGCTGTCACTACCGGTGCTGGAAATGTCTGTGTCTCTGCTCCCTCTTTGATTACGTGTGTTTTGTGCAATTGTCTGTTTGATATACTCGTCATTTACATAGGGATATACCTTCTCCTGTGAGAATGTTTTCAAATCTTTGTGTAGTTTGTTAATCTTTGATTGGGCCAAATAATCCTTGTATTCTCCAATCTCTCTATTTGCATCTTCCAGTTTTTTTCTTAAAAACTGTTAACTGAACCTGTGTTCTCAGGGTATTCTCAGAGGTCTGAATTTGAATAAGAAGTGTACCTGAGATTCTTTTGGCCGTATTGATGAATAAAAAAAAAGCCAATCTCTTGGTCACTTCCAGGCTATTAGTGACCAGTCCCTCCTGAATGCGGCGTCTTTCAGGAAAATGAAGGGTTCATTCCTAACCAAGAGGCCCCTTGGTGCTGTATTTCCTCTCAAATATTCCATTAGTATTACCCCATGTAAAATGGTCGTAATCTGATGTTTCTTCCTTTCCATAAAGGTGTTCCCACCCTTCCACATGGGTCAGTGTTTGTGAGAGTGCTGCTTCTCCCAACAGGGAAGGTCCTGCTAAAATCGATGCTGCTGCATCGTCGCTATATGAAAGGCATGGTTCGTCCGTCATTATAATTAGTGGAATGGCCACCCACTCAATTATTTACTGTAGTATGCTTTCCACCCAGTACTTCTAGCATCTACCCCGCGGCCCATCTAATACCCCAAGAACTTCTGAACCAGGTTGAGACTCATCCTTTTATGAGTTAAAGACCTCGTCCTTTCTGAAAGTGAACACATATCTTACTCCATTTCCTTCTACATATAGTGTCAAACTTGGTTCCATTTTAAGTTTTTTCAATTCCGATTAGTTCTTTTCCTGCAGAAGTTCAAGATCCTAACTTTGTCTTGGCAGCTTTTAGTTTGATCCATGAACCACTAATATTAACAAACAATAAATTGCATCTTGTTTACTGATCATTGTTATTGTTTTAATAACTTCTGTTCATGATTATTATTTTCATTTTATTTTAGCAACTTTTGATAGCAATATTATTATTTTCTGATCAGCTAATATTTGCAATTATCACCTCTCAAGCACGAGAAAATAAGCAAAATCTAAGCACCGGTGCGGGCAGCTCCTACATCACTTCTTATGATGATGGTGACTGTTGAGCTGCTGTGGTCAGTTGTGGAGCACATTTGATCATTTCCAGATCAGTTAGGTATATATATAGACTTTTGTAAGCTGAGAACTTTCCATAAGATCAGAAGCGAAGAAGTTTTCGATTTTTCATTGAGGAAGAATAGTATTTTGAAAGTTAGTTTTCTAAAACAGTCTCTCCACAGACAAATAGCCTGCCTTATATTTTG
Organism: Calotriton arnoldi; assembly: GCA_963921515.1. NCBI lineage: Eukaryota > Metazoa > Chordata > Amphibia > Caudata > Salamandridae > Calotriton > Calotriton arnoldi. The sequence continues at coordinate 151,755 of CAWUFW010002617.1, forward strand.
TCCTTTTCATGCACTTTTAAACACTATCTTGTTTCAGATAAATTTTGCTAGCAATGTTCTTACAAATGGAAATCCATATTTGTTAATGTTGAGCAAATGCTGTTACATGCCAAATATTTTCAAGTCTGAAACTAAATATGTCACTGTTGCTTTCTGTTTATTAAAAAAGTAGGCTATTAAAACTTTTAAGCTGCATAGAATATGTCTGCCTTTTGTAAGTGTGTGTGAATCTCTTTTTCCAGGGCTCGGACACACCTGCCACATTTGGAAGATACCTAGCTACCCTACTTGCATTCACAGAGCGCTCCTCTCAGGTAAGGAGTAGCACCACTTTCATATGTTAGCAGATTACGGAACTTCTTCTTGTAACTAAATAATATAGATACTTTGAGAAATAAAGAACAATACCTTAAATATGATAAAAGCATATGGTTTGCAACTAAGGTACATGATTAGAACGGAGTGTAAAATGCTTACTCAGGTTCTCTTTGCAATAAATTAGCCGATTTCTTCCTTAACAAAATACAAGACATCTACACGTCTTTTGCATCTAGGGACACTCAACCAAGAGATCTTAGTCCTCTCAGCCCAGACCATTATCTCAGGGTAATCCCCTCAATGGATTCTGAGGCGTTCGAAAGCATCTTTTCGAAGGTAAAGAGTGGCTCACCTAGTGACCCAGAACTGATAAAAAGATGACAGAAGATCTAGCAAACAGGATGACTACTATGCATCTCCAAACACTAGGCGCCATAAAGAGACAGTGGAAATTGCTTTTATTGTTGTGTTATACACCATATAGATTCAATTATACCATACATTAACAACAGACACCCAGGTTAAGTATCAAGTATGAGGAATTGCCTCAATTCTGACAGGAAAGGGGTCGGCCATGGCTGAATGACCACACAGTCTGTAATGAGTAATGAAATGAAATGAAAAAATGAAATGAAATGAAAATTACATTTATAAAGCGCATGGCTACCCTCAGGCATCTCAGAGCTGATAGCGACAAGCAGCAGAAAACCGATCGACTAGGGAAATAGGCAGGTTTTTAACAGCTTACAAAAGGTAAGATGATTAGGTTCCTTCCGCAATTGGAGGGGGAGGGTGTTCCAGAAGTTGGGGGCGTTATAAGAAAACATACGACCCCCGCTTCTTGCTTTCCGGATCCTAGGAATAACTGCAAGTTCTAAGTCGTCTGATCGAAGGCGTCTGTTAGCACTGTAGGGCCGGACAATTGAGTGATTGATAGGGGGGCCCTTTCCATTCAAGGATTTGCGTACTATACACATAGCCTTAAAGTAAACTCTCTCTCTAATAGGTAGCCAGTGAAGCGGTTTCAGGCCAGATTTTGCCGATTGGCGTTTCGGAATATCCAGAAGGATTCTGGCTGCCCAGTTTTGTACTGTCTGGACTTTTGCAAATGTGGAGCAAGGCGCCCCAAGATAAAGGGCATTCCCATAGTCCAGACATGATAGAATAAGTGCCTGAACCATGAGCTTCCTCGCCTGAAAAGGAAGAAGAGGGAGGACCTTGCGAAGCATCTTTAAGATGCCATAGCATGAGGCTGCCATATTGCGTGCCTGGACTTTGAAAGACAGCTCATGATCCAACCAGACACCCAAGCTTTTTATTTGGGTTTTGGGGGTCGGGACGGGGCCCAGGTCGGCCGGCCACATTATGTTGGAGTCAAATAAAGCTGGATTCCCCAGAATCATCATCTCAGTCTTTTCCCCGTTCAGCTTCAAGAAAGAGCCGTTCATCCATTCAGCCACCTCTGTCAAGCAGAGGGAAAGACTGGGGGAGGAGTTATCTGCTTGGTTGAGTCCTACTACCAGTTGTGTATCATCAGCGTAGGTTACTATGTGGACCCCAAAAGGCAGTACGATCTTAGCCAGGGGACTCAGATAGATATTACACAGGGTGGGACTCCGGAATGTACCCTGAGGCAGCCCGCAGCAGAGAGGCAGCTGTTATGAGGACACTTCAGCATCGAGAACCTGGAAGAATCTTTCCTCCAAGAAGGACTGCAGCCAGGTTAACGCGGCTCCCGTCACCCCGAGGCTTACTAATCTATGGGCCAAGATTTGGTGGTTGACCGTATCAAAGGCGGCACTAAGGTCTAGGAGGATAATGACAGTAGTACCTCCTGCGTCTAAAATTCTCTTTGACTCTTCAACAACAGATAGAAGAGCCGTTTCAGTTCTTTGGAGAGGACGAAAGACGGTCTGTGCCATATGAAGAAGATTGTGGGATTCTAGATAAGTCGACAGCACCGAGTTAACGTATTTTTCCGCTATTTTACTGATCCCTGTGAGGAGTGAAATAGGACTATAGTTGCCCAGAGTCTGGGTCAAGATTAGGCTTTTTTAGGAGTGTCTTCACAGCCGCTTTCTTCCAGGACGGGGGAACCACTCCTGTGGAAAGAGAGGCATTAATCAGGCCCAGTATAGTAGGGGAGATGGTAATGGCAGCTTGTTTCAGGATATGAAACGGTGCTGGGTCACTAGGTGAGCCACTCTATACCTTCGAAAAGATGCTTTCGAACGCCTCAGAATCCATTGAGGGGATTACCCTGAGATAATGGTCTGGGCTGAGAGGACTAAGATCTCTTGGTTGAGTGTCCCTAGATGCAAAAGACGTGTAGATGTCTTGTATTTTGTTAAGGAAGAAATCGGCTAATTTATTGCAAAGAGAACCTGAGTAAGCATTTTACACTCCGTTCTAATCATGTACCTTAGTTGCAAACCATATGCTTTTATCATATTTAAGGTATTGTTCTTTATTTCTCAAAGTATCTATATGCACCTCCTGCAAATTTTCATGGATTTACACAGGTCAGTCCTTCTATCTTCTTCCAGTTAAGTAGTGATTTGAGGCTGTGGGCCTTTTATACCACCTTCTCCTTTGGGGGGGACAGGGGGAGAGATTTTTCTAGCCAATGTGGCAATAGTTACCACAAGGCAACCCTTCCCTCTTTACGTCACTCCTGAGGGTTTGTTTGGCTGTCAAACAATCCCAGGATACCCATCTCTCACGTGAATCCAAGATGGCACAAGCCTTATTCCCTTGTGAGAGAGGGCACACCCCTGGGGTGTACCCGGCACCATGAGCCACTCCTCCTGGAAAACTGGTTCTGCAACGGGTTTTCCCCCTCTGAAGGAGCTGCCAACCTGTCTGCCTACAAAAAGTAGTGGGCAGGCGAAGGTAGGAGGTGGTAGCCTCTTTGAAGCTCGGCCATCTGTGGCCTCTGCCCGGTAGTCATCCTGCTGGAGGATGTCACACCTTCTCCAACAAGCAATTCTCTTTGTTCCCTGTTCCTGGGAGTGCTTCCTAGCTGGGGAGCAGCATGTTGTCTCGGTTGACAACTGCTGCAGAAAGACAGAAAAGGCTACCATAAGTTCTGGAAACAAAGTGGCGACTTTCAAAAGTCACCTTTCCATTAAAAGTTACCTTAAATCTGATTTCCGCAATGAGTCGTTTTATTGTAACAATTAATTTGGTACCTTGGAGTAATATCTTTGGTGTCCTCAGATGGAAGTTAGCACTTAGCTCAGTGGCTAGTGAAATGCCATGTAATCCTATAGGACCACCGACCTCGCTACAGTGAAAACGTCTTGACATTAATATTTGATTATTGCTGGGGGGGTTTTGCCAAATGTATTTTTGGTCCAGGTCTTATAGGTGAGTCTAACGTAAGAGTATATACTCCTAACAAAGGTTTATTGATTAAGGAGTATAATTGGAGGTGGAGATTATCTGTGATCTTAGAGGTAGACTGCAGTGACAATGGGCAAGAGAAAGGCAGTAGAGGCCGCAACAGGAAAGAAGAAGTTAGCAAAACTCAGTAAGTCAGCTAAGTCAGCAGCTGACAATTGTACCCTAACAGCAATAGATGACTTAATAGAAGAAGTGGAAACAATATTAGCAGGCGGGAGGGATTTATCATCTAATGGTACCAGAAAGATATCTTCTTACTACAACAAAAAGAGTAAGTCAATTACTGCCAGGCCTAGAATTGACCCTGTTATAGTGCATGGTGCTAACAGTGAGAATAACACACATACTTTATCATCCCCCCGATGCTAAGCCAGGACAAGATGGGCAGCCCTACCATCAGCCTGCGGGGGATTGAGACGCTCGATCAAGTTAGTCCACTGAACCACGAGGTCCCGACAATACCATGCTCCAATAGATATTCGCTGCTAGAAACCTGGCATGAGGAAGACCAGGTAATACAAACTCATGATGTTCCCCATATGAAAACCAGTACTAGGAACACTGAGACCCAGACTGAACGTGTAGACATCTATGTTCTCATAGTAAACTTACATCAGAGACTAGATATCATACATGACGAGATAAAAACCCTTAAGGAAATAGCTGGTCATCGCCCACCACGATCTACACCTACTGTATACAAAAATCAAGGGAACAGTAAATGTACAATGGGGCAAGTTCCCTGTAATCAGATATCAGGGAAAATGGATATGCGTCCGCCTAGTTCACTCCTTAGCTCGGCCACAATGGCTGTGGTCAACAATAGGAACTCTCCTGCCTGTAATAACTTTTGTCAACCCCCACCTGTTAATAACTATAACCAATACCGCGGTCTGGATACCCGGCCCAGAATGCCCCGGTCCTTGGGACCAGGGGCATCTAACAGCAATTCTTTTAAGACTAATGCACACAGTGGCCCAATTTCTAGAGGACAGGAAGGGTTGCGCCAGACGTTCAGTGTAGATCGGGGGCCTGGAGGTAGTCATAGCCAATGTCAAAGGGAATCTTCCTCTTCATCGCAAGATACAAGGAACTCTAGGGAAAACACTTATAGCATTTTCCTTACAAACGTCCCAAGCTTAAGCAACGAAGCTAGAGAGGATGAGGAGTCCCTAATAAACAAAGTTACCCACTGGATTAGAAATAAACGTCAATGCCACTCTATAATTAGATCCGATATCTTAAAAGCAGAACGCTTTAGACAAGAAACCAGGAACCTGGATGACATAAAATTAACTTTTTGCACTAAAACTATTGTAGATAATTTAATAACTATGAATTTAAGGTCACATTCACTTTTTGATACAAAAATTAATTTTAGATTAACAAAAACACCAGTAGTGGGGGTAAATTGTCCTCTAACATCAACGGAAGGGACACAGAGCTTAGAATCCGTTGACTGACTATACGTATGGCCTAGAGGGGTTCCATCAAAGGGCAACTTATGCAATGATATAAATTTGAGACTTCTGAGCCCAGAGCAAGATCCCCCTGTTCTACATGATGTAGAGTTGTGTAAGAACTATCAACAAGACTTGTTAACACCTTCAATGAATGTTGATAATAATAGATTGAATTCCCTAAATAGAACTTCAGACAGGTTTTCTCTTGATTTAGTTCCAAAATCGTTAAAGTTACTGTCCTGGAATGTTGCGGGGCTGCGCCATAAACTTCCTGATCCCGACTGGCAGGCCTATGTTAACACCTTTGACCTGTGTTTATTTCAGGAAACATGGGCGGTCGAGCCCTTACATAAACTAGGATATAGAACTTTCTATATAGGGGCCATTCCATCAAAGAAAGGTAGACCATCGGGGGGGTTTGATTATCTGGGTTAAAATCATTTTAAACACCATCATAGAGATAGTGAACTCTAGCTATAAGGACATATTAGCACTAAAGTTAAGATCTTCCAAGGGAACATTGACACATTTATTTAACATATATCTAAGACCAAGAGGGTGCACAAATGAAGCACCGGGTATCCACCAACTTGAGGAAGTGCTTGACAGTATTGAGCCACATGGAGCAGTTCTTGTGGGCGGCGATTTTAATTGCTGCTACGAACCGATGATTGGAATGGACACGATCTTCCATGAGGAAGACTAAGCTAGGGGAATTCCTCTGCTTGCAATAAATAAGAAGGTGGCATGCTCTATGTCTGCAACACAAGTGTTGCAGTTTACTATAGAAAGAGGGTTAAGAGCATGCAATGGGCGTTTTCCTTCTGATATTGAGTGCTCAAATACTTTCACTAGAGGAAATGCCACCTCCTGCATAGACTACATGATGGTAAGCACAGCACACTGGAACCAAATTCAAGACTTTAGGGTTGATAAAAGATGTGAAAGTGATCATTTCCCATTATGCCTAGACTTAAAGGGGAGCTGGCTTGCTAAGCATTCACAGAATCTAACAAGTGGAAGAGAAGAAGTTAGGTTTCCAATAGTAAGCAATAACCGGAGAACTGTTAAATGGCCAACAATATTAGATCAGGTTGAGCCTCTCACTAATATATATAATAATTTTAATGAGTTACTAATGGACTATGTAGAATCAAGTCCGGGATCTAGACAGTTCACCCAAATCCATTTAAAAATGTCTGAGATCATAAAAACACAATTAACTAAGATCTCGAAGAACAATGATAAACCAAGGTTGAGACCTGAAGCCTTGAATTTATGGTTTAATAAGGAATGTGCTAATGCCAAATGCAGACTGCGTGCTGCTTTAAAATCTAAAGATGTAATCCAGATTAGATTTGAAAGATCTAATTATAAAAAAGCAAGAATGAATGCCATGAGGGACTGGGAGGATGCTAGCTGGAGTGACCTCATTGTAGCTGCAAAAGCTAGAGATCAATCCAAATTTTGGAGCCTATTAGCACAAGGAAACAAAGCGAAAAAGGGGACTACTGACCATTTTCTGGATCCCGGTACATGGTGCAAACACTTTTCCACATTGTATGCTGCATCAGTTGTATTAGACTCTGACCTAGAAGCTCTCACTGAGGTATCCTCGACAGTAGTATATACTACATACCTTGAATTTAGTTTGGAGGACACCAGGATAGCTATAGATAGTTTAAAGTCAGCAAAGCGCCTGGCCCAGACAAAATTCCTGGGGACCTTCTGAAACATGCACCAGATGTTTGGGCTCCATATATGAACCAATTATGCAATGCAATAGCTAGAGGAGAGCCTATCCCGGAAACCTGGAAGGGGGCTGAGATCGTCCCTATTTACAAAAAGGGTAGTAGGGACGACCCAGCGAACTACAGGCCTATAAGCTTGATAGACATTACACAAAAGGTCTATGCTAAACAAATTCTGGCCAAGTTGAATGCTTGGATAGAAGAAAACGATATTCTTTCACCCTGCCAGGCTGGATTTCGAAAGAGAATAAATACAATCGACCAAGTATTCCGACTTTTGAGTATAGCTTGGAAGTACACCAAGATAAAACACGGACATTTATATGTTGCCTTCATTGATTTGAAGGCAGCTTTTGACTCTATTCCTAGAGATCTTTTATGGAAATCATTACGGAGCCAGGGAGTCCCAGAGAAGATCTTTGATCAGATTATCAGACTCCATGACGGCAACTTTGCAAAGGTGCGCTGGGGCCAAGGAGGGGAGCTGACGGAGGAAATTCCCATTAAGAGAGGTGTGCGCCAGGGCTGCGTCCTGGCGCCAACTCTGTTTTTATTATATGTAAATGATATGGTAGCACACTTGTATTCAGCCCCACACGACGCCCCCAAGCTTGGAGGTACACATATTTGTGCCCTTACCTTTGCAGATGACACAATATTGCTGTCACAAACACCAAGGGGTCTCCAAAACTTACTTGATAGCCTAGATAACTACTGCAAGACAAAGGGTCTTGAGATAAATCCCAATAAAACCAAGTATATGGCTATCAACCCTCATAAAAACTTCCAGAGAAGACTAGTATTGAATGGGGTTCTCTTGGAATGTGTTTCCAGCTTTGTATATCTAGGTGTTACAATCGATTCAAAACTTACCTGGAAATCACAAATAAAAAAGTCAAGTATAATCCTAATGCAGAACTCCATTCCCATAGCGAAGAAACAACACGCCACCTTATCAAAGGCCATTACTCCTGCACTAGAAGTATACAAAGCTAGAGCCCAATCGGCGACACTATGGATCTGAGTTATGGGGAGGAGAAAATCTCCAGCCCCTTACCATTGGGAAAAACAAAATCATTAGAATGTTTACTCGGCTGCCCAAAAACACCCCGATGATCCCTCTTACACATGATATTGGGCTGAAAAGACTGGGACATCTAGCAGTATGGAGGTTACTGGCCTATTGGATTAGGATATGGACAACTGAGGAATTAGAGATCTATAGGCAGACTTTGAGGGAGTTATTGCATCTAGATGAATTTGTTACCTTTCCCTGGTTGGTCCATATCTGTAAATGGCTCACCGACTTGGGGATGAGCCGCTATTGGGTAACTCCGAGTTTGATGACTATGGACTCGAAGAGAGAGATTAGGTCTATATACTGGGAATTTACACTGTACAAAGTCACTTTAAATCCTGAGTTGGGGAGATTGACTACCCAATTCTTGTCTTTTTTAAATTGATTGAGTTTTGAGCCCTTTCTCGATGAGATTTATCCGCAATTGGCTAAGTCACTTTACATGAAATTTAGGTATGGAACATTACAAGTTAATGGTTTTACAGCTAAATGGTCAAATTCTCGGGTGACGCCCAATGACCCTAAATGCTCACTGTGCACACTAGGTGTTAATGAGGACATTGTACATGTCCTATTCTTCTGCGCAGCTTACACTACTCCTGGATGCAAGTGCATTAAGCCATTGTGCAGAAGTTTGAACATCAGGAGCTATTTGGAGTCGTTTAGAATATTACAATCGGACAGCAGCCAACTTATTGTATTTGGTGTTAGCACATTTTTGTTGGCTGCCAGCCACATAAGACATAGAAAAGGGCTAAAATTTTAAAACATTTTAAAAAGTTTTATAAAATATTGACTTTTAGAATGTAATATGTGTTTTAATTAGTTACGATTTTAGACTGAACCATTGGTTAACTCAGGGACCAAGTGAAATTTAAATGGGTGCTGCGTGCGACAATAGAATAGTTATCCTTGTACTGTATCGGCATGAATTTTAAGTAATTTTGTTGTAAATGGGGTGACGATTAAAAGGAGAAAGACTAAAATGTATATATATTTTACCCTTATCCTTCTGCAATTGACACCTTTTAACACTTGTAAGAATCATGAAATTATTAATATGGATAAAGATTTGTTTTGTATACTTTGATGATTCTTGAATCGAATAAAGTTTTTTGACTGATTGAAAACAGCAATTTTGTGTTTTCAATGTCAGGGCATATTAAGCACAAAGAGAACACAATTTTTTTAATATTACGCACCCTGCGTGGTGTGCTACCAAGGCCTTCCCTAGCGATGGCTTATTAATATTAAAAAGGAAGGACTTGACCTGCAAAAGGGTTTATTTTGCCATGTTGAGTTGGTAGTTTAAAGCTACCATTAGACTGCAGTGGCACGCCTATTGTCACATTTTCACCTTTCACTGGTGGCACAATTAAGTGTTGCAGTCCAATAGAGGCATTTAACTTACTAGCCCGGGGTACCTCTGATACCATATACTAAGGACTTAGAAATGCACTAACTGAGCCAGTTGGGCATTAGACAATTGTACACGTACTTTAGGGGGAGTTGGAGGACATGCCCGGGGTGGGGGGGGCGGTCTGGTAGCATGCCTCAGTGCACTACAGAGCCTAACAACCAGCAGCATCCGTCCAAAGGTTTTGGTGTGAGATCATATAAAAAGAAGTCCACGCACACACCTCCTGCACTAACAGCACCTAACACACCACTTTCTGACTCGCACAGTCCTACCACCACCCACACAGCAATTCACACTCACATGCATGCTCCTCAACATTCACTCACTCACTCATCAAACGTACCATGGAGATCTGAAACCTGCTACATGATCACTTGAACCTCTTGTTCATCACAAAAACCTGGCTGAGCCCCGCATCTGCACCAGACATTGCCACAGCCATCCCCACCGGCTGCAAAAGTACTAGACAAGACACTCTAAAAGCTAGGAGGCAGAATCGCCGTCATTCACAAGAATGCCATCAACTGCACCACCTCCATCGACACATCATCCACCAACATGGAACAAGCTTCACGTCACAGCTACCTTCATCATGTGCAGCACCCTCCTCTACAGACCATCGGGACCATGCACCAACTTTCCATCTTCACTGACACCATTGCAGACTTTGTCGAACCTCTCGTCCACAATGCAAGTTACTACATCTTTTTGGAGACCTGAACTTCCACCTGGAAGACCACACCAACCCCAACTCAAACGCACTCTTTGAAAACCTTGGCCTCACCCAACTAGTAAAAGTACCTACCCACGGTGCTGGACATCTCCTAGACCCTATCCTAACCACCTTTGGCAACATCAGTGTCATCAAACCCACACCAGTGGCCTGGACAGACCACACCCTAGTCAATTTCCTCATTCCTGGCCTTTTCCAGTGCACATGCACCACTGCCAGACCAGCCCACGTAAACGGGAACAGCATCCTAAATAAGAATTGCAATACCACTCTCAACACCCATCGTCCTGAACATAGCAACTGTCTCCTGGAAGCTATCAAGAATTTGAACAATCAGATCACTGCCTGCATGGGCTCCTCTTCTTTGTCCCCCTCAAGCTCACACTACAAGAAGATCCAAACCCCAGGCCGTCTGGTACAGGGATGATCCAAGGCTAATGAAGCATCACTGCAAACAACTTAAGTGCAGATGGAGAGTGAGCCAAGACAAACAACAAGCCACAACACCGACAAGAGCACATTCAAATCCACCCCAAGATGATACCATTAACTGATTCGCACCACCCTGTTGGGCCACATTGACACACCCACCAACAGAAGCAAAGAAATCTTTGCCATTGTATAAAATTACACTTCACCAGCGGCGTCTCCAGCTCGACCACCCCTTCACAGGACCTCAGCAACAAGCTCACACAAATCGTCAACAAAATCACTGCCATATAAAGGAACTTCAGCCCACAACCAGAATAGACAGACCTCACAATCCAGCTCCCGATTTCTTCCAAGGAACCAACGCTAACTGTAAGTACCGTCATCACACTGGGTAAAACCACTGCCACCATTAAGCCCATTCCCCCTGAGATGGGGTGGCCCCCATCGATCCTTGCCCTCAGTGACACCTTCACCTGTGGAATTCAACCTGTCTGCGTTATGTTCACACCCATCCTGTATTCCTCCACCTGTTCAGTGACCTTTCTAGATGCTTGGAAACACGTAACAGTCCTCCCCTTGCTGAAGAAACCTTCTGCAGACCCATCCCCACTTACCAATTGCAGACTGAACTCCCTTCTACCATACCTGGCCAGGATATTAGAGAAAATCATCAACAGATGCCTCACCAAATACCTCAACAACCCCTAATTCCTTGACATCACTCAGTCTGGATTTAGACCCAACCACAGCGCTGAAACTGCCCTCATATTTGCCACTGACTACATCCGCATGATCCTGTGCTTTGGAAACATGGTGACCCTCATCCTCCTTTACTGCTCTGCAGCGTTTGACACTGTCTCCCGTACCATCCAACGCTGAAACAGCATCTGATTCCAAGGACGTGCGTGCTGCTGGTTCTGCCCCAACTGACTGGTAGAACCCGTCAGTCAGCTTGGCTCCCTACACCTCTGTCTGCTGCATTATTGAAGGATCTTCCCTGAGCCCAACCCTCTTCAATGTTTACATAGTCCCTCTGGCTAGCATGATCTGCTCAAAACATCCTCTCCTACACTATACAACTCATTCTCTCCCTCGCGGACAAGACACTCAACACATGGAACAGGTTTAGAACCTGCATAACCAAAATCCCCAACTTGATGTACACTAACTGAAGCTGAACACTGACATGCCTGAAGTCGTGAACTTTGAAAAGAGCACCTCACCATGTGCCTCAACCTGGTGGCCGACAAAGCTAGGACCCACACCTACCCCCAAAACATGTGCCAAAATCTCAGGATTGTCATCGACAGCAACCTTAACATGATCGCCCAAGTCAACGAATTAGCACTAGCACTGCCTCATGGTTGCACACACTGAGGATGCTGCAGAAGATTTTGAAATGGCTCCCAGTCAGTACCCGGAAAACTGTCATGTACGCCCTTGTCACTAGCAAACTGGACTATAGAAACACCTTCTATGCTGGGATTAACAGGCAACTTATCAAAAGGCTGCAAACCATTCAGAACTCTGACGTCAGAATCATTCCAGCCTTCCCCGCCACACTAATATCACACCATGCCTCAGGGAGCTCCACTAGCTTTCCATACACAAACCAGCTCAATTCAAACCCTCACCTTAATTTTCAAGACATTACATACCACTGGCTCAACATGCCTTAGTAACTGCATCTGCTTCCCCAAATCATCCAGACACCTCTCCTTGTCCAGACTCCTTTTGCCACACATCTCACACATGCATAGATTCAGATCCTGCGGTCAAGCTTCGCCTATTTCACTACTAAAGTGTGGAACGACCTGCTACACATCCAAACCTCCTCCTAACGTCCTGGATTCTGCAATGAGCTGAAGACCTTGCTTTTCGAGTAGTCCCACTAGGCCCCAAGTTGGACTAGACGCAGCGCTAGGATACCCTTCTGGATGACAATGTGCTTTCAAATCAGCATAACACAACAAGATGAACATTACACCCCTTCAAAGTTCCTAGTTCCATAACTGATTCCTCAGGTGGTCCTTGTCTGTCCAGAGTTCTCTGGGTTGTCGTCGACCCCCTCAGCAGATAGCAGCCATCTGATAAAGATTTCTAGCTGCACATTCCTTCCCTTAGAATAGCCCCAGGAATCAGACGATCTGGAAAATCTTGAGCAGTACCTCTGCGTGCCGGTAGGTGGCGTCAATTGGCTGTGCATTTGCGTCGTTCATGCCGGATGTGACGTCCGCGGTGCCTATATAGGTGCCACCTCAGTGCGCTGACATCAATTCTTTTCTTTCCAATTCATCAATGCAGATCTTTGAAAGCTACCTCTGTCTTGTTTTGTGGACAGTTTTTTGATGTTTTGTTGACCCTTTTTGAGCATTTTGCTCCTAGTCTTTATAGGGATGCCCCCTAAAAAAAACCTGTTTGGTTTTAGCCCTGTAGTTCTCCAGTATTGGATCTTTCATAGATTCACATGCTTGAATCATCCCGTCGTCGTACTGGGAGTCCCACGGTAAACATATAAATGCAGTAGATAATACTACAATAGGCTACAATGCAATGAAGAGTCACTACAATAGCGTATCCATTTTCTTTTGTAAAAAAAGACCAAACTTAAGTTGCAGCCAGTGAGGCGACGGCACCCTCTAGAACAATCCCAAGAGAGGCTAGGTTCCTCAGATTTTCTACCGCACGTCGTGTGAAAGGGAGTCTCCCCGATCTCTGCTCAGTTTTTCTCTTGTTTATCCAGATTTCAAACCAGAATGTCGGAATCTTCAAAGAAAGGTCTCTTCAGGTTGTGTGGATCATGCGGTAAGAAGAGGCTGCATGCGGAGATCCACATAAGACCTGCATCTACTGCCTTAACCCTCAACATAAGGTAAAAGACTGTAAAATCTGTAGAACCTTTTCTATAAAAACCCTAAAGGACAGAGAGGGTAGATTATTGATTTGGCTTCAGAGACTTAGATCAAAATCTGACGTCGTCTCTCAGGATGAGGAGAGCTCTACCTCACAGACTTCTAAGGAAACATCCAAAAGGAGAGATAGACCTCTTGAATCTCCTGAGGTTTCCAAGAAAACGACTTCAAAAAGGTCTTGTCAGGAAGATGCAGGCACCTCACAAAAAGGAAAGCTTTCATTTCCTACTGAGGAAAAAAGCCACAAGAAGGAAAAGCATTTTTCTGTTCACTCTATGGAAAATGGCAGTCTCTAAAAAGCTTGTGTCACCGACGGCGTTCACTTCTGGATTACCATTGACGCAAAAATCACCTTCTAGACAACCTTCTCCTACCTAGTCATCGAAAAAATCTACATCGTAGACGATGGATTCGACGACGGTCCCGCCAACGGCACTTCCAGTGATGATGATGGCTTCGACACCGCCGACGACCTCATCGTCGACGACTACAACCTTTTCGTCTGCGTCCTCGTCGACGACGGTGGTTCCGTCGACGACATAGTCTACGACCGCGCCGACAACAATATCATCTACGATGCTGACGACGGCTTCATCCGTTCCTGATATGTCATCGCCGACGACGCAGACTCCGCTACCGTCGACGAAGCTGAAGACGCTTTATCCCACGCCTGGTCGTAAGCGTCCATCCACCTTACAGCTTATGCCTATGTACCCATCGACGACGTTCAAAGGAGAAATTGAGGACAATCAACTGCAAAAAGATGGGAAACAGGAGATGAATGGGAGGATTACGTAATATCGACAGCTGCGTTTCCTTCTCCCCAAACTGTAGAGTTTCCACCAGAGGATATCAGCGGCTTTCACGCTCTAATGGAAAGAGCAGCGTCAGTTTTTCAACTGTCTTTAACGGTCAAGCAATCAGATTGCTTTCTCTATGATTTCAAAGATCTATCCAGGAAATCTGTTAGATCTGTACCCATTGTAGATCACATCTGGAAAGAAGGTGTAAAAGTAATGAGGATACCTGCCACCGTTATCCCTGTCTTACCAAGGATTGACAAAAAGTATAAAGTTCTGGATGATGCTCCAGCTTGTCTAGTAGGACATCCTAAGCCCGACTCCGTTATCTCACAGGCCGCCCAACGGAGATCAAGGAACCCCGTAGCGCCCATTAGTGCTCTGCCTGTCAGAGAAGGAAGGCGCTTAGATAACATTGGCAACAGATTCACAACCGCATCAGGTGCGACTGTTCGTGCTGCCAACTCTCTTGCAATTTTTAGCAAGGTACGATCAACAGATGTGGTCGGACATTGCTCATTTCTTAGATCTCCTTCCAGAGGATAAAAGGATGGAAGCAAGAAAGATCCTGCAAGAGGGGAAAAGATCTGCATCTGAAATCATTGATGCTTCTATGGACATTGCTTCCTTGGCCTTTCGTCAGCTTGCTGGAGCTGCTGTCCTCAGACGCCAGGGTTGGCTAAAAGCAACTATGTTCCGCCATGCGGTGCAAAGCAAAATTTTGGACATGCCATTTGATGGTGAAACACTCTTTGGCAAACATATTGATGACGCTTTACAAACCATCAAAACAGACACAGCTAAGGCTCTGGGAACGCTCCAATATAGAAAAAAAAACCTTTTGTGGAGCACGTGGCAGAGGATCCTATTCTTTTCGAGGAGGTTACCAGAGATACCAGCCTCAAACTTACACCTCTTTCCGACCTTCCTACCAACAACAGCAATATCGAGCGCCACCACAAGCTGCATATTCCAGACAACCTAGACGGAAGCAACAAGTTCAACCCAAGGACTCTGGCCGGAAGCAGTCACGACGCCTCGCCGCCTGCCGCTCTTTCCTTGTCTTTTTCACTGAAGAAAATTCCCCATTCTCATTGCCTACATCAATGGCAGAAAATAACATCCGACATATGGGTCCTGGATAAAATAAAGTATAGCCATACCATAGAGTTTACCTCAACGCCACGTCATCATCCTCCTCAGAAATCAATACCACCCCATCTTCAATTGCTAATGAAGGAGGCTTTACTAACGCTTCCAAAAGGAGCAATAGAATGTGTTCCACGCTTTCAGAGAGGAAAAGGCTTCTACTCCTGCTTTTTCCTGATAAAGAAGAAAAAGTTGGGGGAATGGCGTCCCATTCTAGACCTCAAAAAATTCAATAAATACCTGCTGAAGAAATCCTTTCCCATGGTTACTCTCCAGGAGATATTACAGCTTCTGAACCATTTGGATTTTTTAGCAAGCCTAGATTTGGAAGACGCATATTTCCATATCCGGATCCACCACAAACATCAAAAATGTCTACGTTTCTCTGTGGCAGGCGTGCATTATCAGTTCAAGGTACTTCCCTTCGGCCTTCGTTCAGCTCCCTGGGTTTTCACCAAGTGCCTAGCTCCCATGGCAGCATACCTAAGATTGAAAGGCCTACAGATCTTCCCATACCTCGACGATTGGTTGGTGAAAGCTCCTTCTCTTCCTCAAGCTTCAGAAGACATCTCATTCTGCCAACAGCTCTTTTGCTCTCTAGGGCTGGCAGTCAATCTTCAAAAATCCATTCTAGCTCCTTCTCATTGGTTAACGTTTCTAGGAGCAACACTGGACACCCTCCAAAACAAGGCATTCTTATCAACAGAGAGAAGGAACGCCATTCTGTCTCTGGCTCACGATCTCTACAGAAGAAAGTTAGTTTCTGTCCGTCTCCTCAAATCCTTTCTCGGAATGATGTATTCTGCCATTCTCATGGTACCTCATGCTCATCTAAGGATGAGGCCATTTCAAGAACAGTTGACACCCAATGGCTTCAAGTAACAGGATCATTCAACGACATAATTCGGATAACTCTGATCATGAAAGATGCACTTCTTTGATGGCAATCTCCCAGCAATCTCTCTGGGACTGTCATTCCTTTCTCCTCTTTCAGAGTTTGTTCTGACCACAGATGCATCTTTGGAAGGCTGGGGAGCGCATCTTCAAGACCTCCAAATAAGCGGCAAATGGAGTCTCTCTCTCTCCAAAATGCATATCAATTTTCTGGAACTACGGGCGATTTTTCTAGCCCTCCAGTCATTCCTCCCAAGGATAAGAGCATCCTCGGTCCTCATACGCACAGACAATACCACCTGCATGCATTATCTAAACAAGCAGGGAGGAACAAGATCTCCAATCCTATCCTGTGAAGCTCAAAGAATATGGGTATGGACACGACAACATCAAATAACTATCAAAGCAGAGCATCTCCCAGGAGTAAAGAACAACCTAGCAGACACCTTGAGCAGGTTAAATCACTCAAATCACGAGAGGGAAATCAACCAACTGATTCTCGATCACATCTTCCAGAAATGGGGAACGCCCAACTTGGACCTATTTGCGTCTCAAGGGAACCAGAAATGCCATTTCTTTGCCAGCAGGGAACCACAGATAGGGTCACGGGGGAATGCGTTTTCGATAAGATGGTCAGGAATCTTTGCGTACGCTTTTCCTGCATGCTCCCTAAACTCCAGAGTGCTGATGAAAATGAAACGGGAACCGTGCCAACTCATCCTCATTGCTCCGCGTTGGCCACGCCAGCAATGGTTCACAGAGCTACTCCTGCTGTCGCAATCCAAACCTTATCGCCTTCCATTGTCAACCACCCTGCTCACGATGAACAAATGGCAGATCCTGCATCCGCACCCAGCTTCTCTCCAATTGCATGCCTGGAACCTGAGTTCAATGAGTACAAGGATTTAGTCATCCGTAAAGACTGTAGAGATATATTGTCCAGAGCAAGAGCGGAGTCTACTACTAAAACGTATAGACTAAAATGGAAATGTTTTTTTTCTTGGTGCCTTCAGAAGGACATTCACCCTCCTCTCTCTTCCCCAGACCAAATCTTGCCTTATCTCTTGTCTCTGGCAAGATCAGGTCTGACGTATGCTTCAGTAAGGGTCCACCCCGCGGCCCTCTCCCGATATAGACGCACGTCCGACGCCTCTTCTCTCTGCTCTTCTCGCATCTTCAATCAGTTCATCAAGGGTCTATTCAGGACTCCCCCCCTCCCCCCCCCCATTAGGCCTCCTCCACCAGAATGGCGCCTTAATGTGGTCCTGTCACAGTTAATGAAACCACCGTTTGAGCCAATCCACAAAATAGAGCTCACGTTTCTCACATGGAAAGTGGCTTTGCTTCTCACGCTTACTTCTGCTAGAAGAGTAAGCGAAATTCAAGCCTTCACCATTAAAGAGCCTTACTTACGTTTCACAGAGGACTATGTGATGTTACGAACAAACCCTAAATTCATACCAAAGGTACCATCTCAGTTTCACCTTAATGAGCCCGTTATGCTGCGCACTTTTTTCCCACATCCTTCTTCACCTGCAGAGAAATCTTTTTACTCTTTAGATGTAAAACGATGCCTTAAGTTTTACTTGCAAAGGACAAAGCAGCTGCGCAGAACGGATCAACTTCTAGTATCTTATGGGCCTGTAAAGCTGGGTTCCTCTGTCACAAAAAGAACTATTGCACGGTGGATCGCTGCTACTATTCAACTGTCATGTTAAGGCGGGTAAACCGCTTACAACAAAGACCAGGGCGCATTCTACAAGAGCAGTGTCCTCTTCTGCTGCTCTTTTGGCTGGTGTTGCACTGGACAAGATTTGCCGTGCCGCTACCTGGAAGAATGCTCATACCTTCACGCGGCAGTATTGCCTGGACATGGCAACTTATAGCGAAGCAGCAGTGGGGACAGGCAGTCCTACGTCATCTATTCCAATAAGGTAAGCCTTTACTATTAGAGGTGATATATATATATATATATATATATATATATATATATATATATATATATATATATACATACATGTGAGGAGTTAAATGAGACAGATTATATGAGCAGATCTTGCATATTGATGGGTAGTATGGGAGACTTTGATCCTGTCCCGCAATCTGAGGGCGAATTTATAAATCAGCCTGTAACTGTGTTTGAAACAGTTGTTCAGGAAATAAAAGCCTGTAGAGTCCTCTTTTGGAATATTGCGGGTCTAAAGAACAAAGTGAATGACACAGTTTGGTTGGATTTTATTAATAATTTTGACATTTTATGTATGCAAGAGACTTGGGCCATTGAGGAAATAACTATTAATGGATTTAAGACATTTCATACACCAGCTATCCAATCATCTAGTGGAAGATCTAAGGGTGGAGTTTGTGTATACGTCTCAAATCTGCTCGGGGCTCAAAAGATTAATATGATTAGCTCTGAAATTTACTATCAAATTGTTTTAATACATTTGGATGTGAACTGTATTTTAGCTGTGATGAACTTTTATAACAATGTGGAAAAAGGGCAACTGGGCGCCATATTGAAGAAGCTCAGTGAGGATGTTACTAACTTAAAATCAGATGAAGAGACTGAAATCATTCCTATTTGGGGTGGGGATTTTAATGTTGGTTTGTGTCCTTTGGCTGAAATAGGAAAATGTGGTTTAAGATTGGAGGAAGATGACCCACCCATTCATTTCTCTCATACCGATAAAGGAGAGTTGTTCAATGAGATTCTGTATAAGCATGATTTTGGTTTTACAAATTGCCTATGTACCCCTAAGGTGGAGTTTGGTCATACATTTATTGGCAGAGGAGCTGATTCGACAATAGATTTTATTATCATGCCAAATTGTTATGCAAGCTATGTTATTGGGTACAATATTCATCGAAACGTAATGAGTGATCACTTGGCAATAAGCGTAAAAATTGCAACCCCAACAAATAAAGTAAGGAGAAATTGTAATAAAGTAGAATGGGTACAAAATATAGAATTGGGAAGACAAAATGGTTATACAATTCGCTGGTCAAGTCGGGACCCTGCGGAGCTAAGTAAAGAAATAATCACAAATGCGTATGTGCCAATTTCAATATGTTTAAGTGACAGTCCGACGCAATGCAACATTTTAAAAGCCTTTTCCTGTATAACTGAGATTGTTAGTAGCACGTTGCAAGTGCAAAGTAAAGGTACCCGTAACACCAGTAAGGGATGGTTCGATAATAATTGTACAAAAAATTATACAAATTTAAAGAATGCTCTACATAGATCAGTAAGAGATAAAGAGGAGATTAGGATCTGTAGAAAGTTGTACACCATAGCTAGAAAAAATAGGATGAATGAATTAAAAGAAAAGGCTTGGAAGAATTTAAGTGATGCAGCATTGAGTAGGAATAGTTCACAATTTTGGTCAGCTGTGAACGCCCCATTCCTTAACAATAGACCTGATGCACCATCAATTGAGGTAGCAATAGAGGAAAGAACTTGGGTGGATTTCTTCTCAAGTGTTTATTCCCTACAGAAGACCAGTGAGAGGGAAGTAGTCTGTGGGCAAAACACAGAGGGGGAACATCAGAATTTTACGCCCATTGATTTCCATATCACTTTACAGGACGTTACCTTGGCTATAAAGGCAAGCAAGAGCGGTAAGGCCCCCGGCCCCGATGGGGTACCAATTGACCTTTTTAAGTTTAATTTTGAAATGTGGGGCCCAATTTTAACACAGGTTTTACAAGCATGTTGCGCAAGGGGATTTATAGGTACTTGGTCTGAATCAATTATCGTCCCCATTTTTAAAAAGGGGGATCGGGAAAATCCTGCATGCTACCGTCCGATATCTTTGTTAGACTCCCTTATGAAGGTAGCGGGCAGGATTGTTTTAGATCGGTTGCAAACATGGGCGGAAGAAAAAAGTATTTTGAGTGTACAGTATGGTTTAAGACCAGGTCTAGGTATTAACGAGCAGATTCTTAATCTTAACATTTTAATTGGAAAGTACACGCAGGCAAAAACGGGAAATTTTATTTGGCATTTGTCGACCTCACAGCTGCATTTGATTGTGTAATTCATAATAAGCTGTGGGGCGTTCTTAGAGATTTAAAGGTTGATCCCATTTTAATTCAGTTTTTAAGACAGCTGTACTCTGGCGCTACAGCAAAAGTTCGGTATGGACTCAAGGGAGAGGGTACTGTGCCGTTTAAAGTTGAGAGGGGAGTGAGGCAAGGCTGCGTCTTGGCACCACTGCTGTTCACCTTGTACACAAATGCTTTGGAACAGGAGTTGGTGGCAAACGCTGGGGATCCGCCATATGTAAATAAACGCCCGATAGTCTCCCTCCTCTATGCCGACGATGCAGTACTTATGGCACGTACCCAGATTGGTCTTCAGAGGGCTCTTACTTTTTATACAAGTTTTATGGACAGCCTTGGACTAAAAATGAATGCAAAGAAAAGCTTCATTATGACCTGTGGGAGAGGGAAACATAAGAACAGAAGTTTTCAAGCTGGGGGAAGTAGGGTGGAATCTATTAACTCCTTTTGTTACCTGGGTGTTCTTTTTAACCGCACTGGGCCCAAGCGATAAAGACTAGGAGCCTCCTGTTTATGAAGTCTACCGCGGCCTTAATTAATTTTACCCAAAAATTGGGGAAAAGGCCACCAGAAATTCTTTTAAAAATCTATCATGCTAAGTGCGTGAGTATAGCAATTTTTGGGGCAGGTATTTGGGGTTTTTATGACTGTACATCGATCCAACACGTGGAAAATGCCTTTTTAAGATTTATATTGGCAGTCCCGGCCAGTGCTCCAGTTTTTAATTGCCATAGTGAATTAGGAGTAACATATATTTCTGATCTAATTAAGGTGCAACCGGTGCTGCTCTGGCACAGAATTTGGACCTCTGTTAGCACTGGTTTAAATAGGGAAATAATAACTGATGCAATGAAATTAGACAACGCCAGCAAGATTCCCTGGTTGAAGTATGTAAGAAATTTTATGCAGGATATCAGGCGTCCAGAGTATTTCTCCCTACCTGAAAATATGAATTGTATTAATCGGAAGGAACTTAAAAAAATTTGTATGACCCACCTGGAAGAAAATAGGTTAACTTGGAAATGAATAAACCTACGGTGGTTGAACATCAATTAATTATTATAACATATAACATTCAACCATACTTGACATGCATATTGGGGGGATATGATAGGTATATGTTAACGCGTTTTAGATTTGGGACTTTCCACCGTTTGATTAGCCATCCAGACATTAACAACTGGTCAAGGGAACTTTGTCGATGTCCCTGTGATATTTCACCACAAACAACTATTCATGCAATCCTATTCTGCAAATTTTACAAGGATGAAAGGCGAAGATGGGTATTACCGTTATTAAAACAGGGGGATGGAGACAATGTCGCCCTGCTTTTTTGTATTTGCAGATGTTGGGAAATTATTACTGTATTGGATCTATGGTAGGCTTTTTAAAAAGTGTATATAGAGCCAGAAAATCTCTAAATATTTGAATGCCAGATGTAAAATATATGAGAGAAATATAGACATGAGATGATGTATATTAAGTACAGCATAATACATTTTATTTCCCGGATGTAAAAAATAGTTATTGTTAAATGAATTTTTTATGAATTTGTATTTAGCTAATGTGTTTCAATGTAATTTTTAGATGTGTGATGATATGTTTTAATTGCCTGCTTTTATGATTTTAATGTTTAAAATCGAATAAAGCTCGTTTTGATTGATTGATACATACATATATTATCTACTGGCGGTCGCCAGTAGATAGTTATAGTTACAACCTATTATCCATAGGAAATCCGCGACATTCTATTTGAAATAACTCTCTTGCCAATTGACGTATCTTCGCAAAATTTTCAAACTTTGTGGGGCGCTCCGGTCCGCTCCTACCCTGAAAGTCTCGGGGGGGATTCGTCAAGCGGGGGCCGAGAAAAAGGGGGGTCCCAAAACGCGTTTTCCCCATGCAATTTTCCATAGGAAACTTTAGACACGGCTACAGCCCGAACTGCTGAACGGAATTACACCAAATTTGGCAAAGAGGTAGTTCTTGGTTCAGAAAGAACCCTTTTTGTTAAATGGTGTAAATCCGTTCAGTAGTTGCTGAGAAAATCAAAAGTAAAAAGATAGATATATCTAGGGCCGCGGATCCTCCCGAGCACGAGCTTTATGTTAATTGGCTGTCAACACTCCAAATCAGGAAGTGTTGGCAGCCATTTTGTCCCTCGGTAGAACCGAGGGACAGAAACAAGTGCGCAAAGCGCACAAAGGGGGCAGGGTAGAAACACCCTGACCCCCTAGGTCTGCTCTGGGGGTCCCACAAGGACCCCCTGGGCAAAAAAAATGTTTTGTTTTTTTTAAAAAAATCGGCAGGGAGCGCGAATCCTGCCAAAAAAAAAAAAAATCGAAGCGCGGTCTCCTGCGCTTCGATGTTAATTGACCCCCGGGTGGGCCAAGTCCCGGGGGCATGCTGGGGGGGGGGGTAATTTTATGTGTGGGGGGCCTCTAAGGGCCCCCAAGCCCGGGGACCACCACCCCCGGGGCTTTATGTATAATGGTGCGGGAGGGCTCTGAGCCCTCCCGCAGCCCCGGGGACCACCACCTCCCCGGGGCTTCTTTTTTAAAATTAAAAACCTGTGTGGGGGCTCCAGCCCCCACACGCCCGAGGACCACCACCTCCCCGGGGCACTAAGAAAAATTTAAATGGGGGTCCGTTTTGGACCCCCAAGCCCCGGGGACCACCACCTCCCGGGGCTTTCAAAATGTAGGGAGGGGGCCGCGCGGCCCCCTCCTGGAGCCTGTGGTGGCCCTGGGGACCGCCACCCCCCAGGGCCGGCTCCTGCAGTGTCCCGGGGTGCAGCCTCGCGGCTCCCGTCCTGTCATTGCAAACTTGCTTTGGATATTGGAAGAGAGAGCAGGGAAACCTGCTCTCTCTTCCAATATCCAAAGCCGATTGCTTTTCCACATGGGGAGCTGCATCTTAGCAGCTCCCCATGTGTAAAAGCAATGCCGGCTCCCGTAGGACACGGGGAGCCGGCGGGACTGTGGGGGTCCATAAGTGGCCACGGAGGGGGGCCACGCAGCCCCCCTCCCCAAAGTAAAAAAATAGAGAAAAAAATTTAAAAAAAAGTGCAAGGCCGGCCCGGGGGATGGGGTCCCCGGGGCCTTAAATGGCCTGAGGAGGGGGCCACGCAGCCCCCTCCAAATAAAAAAAAGAGGCCATGCCCCGGGGATGGGGTCCCCGGGGCCAATACAGGCCCAGGGAAGGGGGGCCACGTGTCCCCCTTCCCGTTTTTTTTTTTTACATTTTAATTTAAAAAAAAGGGGTAAGGCCCTGGGGGATGGGGTTCCCAGGGCCTAAAAATAGGAAAAAGGAAGGGGGGCCACACAGCCTCCCTTCAGGGGGAAAAAAAAACAACAAAAAAAACGATCGGGCCCGTAGGCCCCGCCCCCTTCCTTCACCACTCTGCAATCCTGAGGGTCCCTGGGGGCCAACTAGCCCAACAGGTACGTCCAGAAAGCGCCACAGAGCTGCGTTGCAGAGAGGTGTAAAAAGGGGTGTGGCCTCTGTACATGTCTCTGCAACGCAGCCCCCTGGCGCATACTGGAGGTTCCTGGTGGGCTAGTTGGCCCGTAGGGACCCTCATGATTCAAGGGGACTTAATCCCCCAACTTAAAACGCGCCACTGGGCGCGTTTGCACAGATGTCACCTCAAGCCCCCCCCCCACCCGTCACCAATGTGCAAATATTACTCAAAAATCAGCCGAAATACGAATTCTGATTTACTCACCTGTTATCAGGAGAGACCTCAGTGCTGCATCTTTCAGCCCAGTACTGGTCCTGAAAAGTAATTTTAACCGTACTTACCAGTAACTTGAATTTCCTTCCATAGGCTAACATTGACTGGTTTCACTTGGAAATTCTTCTAAGTGTGGAGTTTTGGAACTTTAAAATATTCCTCTAAAATCAGCCGAAATACGAATTCCGATGTACTCACCTGTTATCAGGAGAGACCTCAGTGCTGCATCTTTCAGCCCAGTACTGATCCTCAAAAGTAATTTTAACCGTACTTACCGGTAACTTGAATTTCCTTCATAGGCTAACATTGACTGGTTTCACTTGGAAATTCTTCTAAGTGTGGAGTTTTGGAACTTTAAAATATTCCTCTAAAATCAGCCGAAATACGAATTCCGATTTACTCACCTGTTATCAGGAGAGACCTCAGTGCTGCATCTTTCAGCCCAGTACTGATCCTCAAAAGTAATTTTAACCGTACTTACCAGTAACTTGAATTTCCTTCCATAGGATATCATTGCCTGCTTTTTGCTGAAAAAGTTTCTAAGTGTTGATTTTTGAAACATACAAATATTCCTCTAAAATCAGCCGAAATACGAATTCCGATTTACTCACCTGTTATCAGGAGAGACCTCAGTGCTGCATCTTTCAGCCCAGTACTGATCCTCAAAAGTAATTTTAACCGTACTTACCAGTAACTTGAATTTCCTTCCATAGGATATCATTGCCTGCTTTTTGCTGAAAAAGTTTCTAAGTGTTGATTTTTGAAACATACAAATATTCCTCTAAAATCAGCCGAAATACGAATTCCGATTTACTCACCTGTTATCAGGAGAGACCTCAGTGCTGTATCTTTCAGCCCAGTACTGGTCCTGAAAAGTAATTTTAACCGTACTTACCAGTAACTTATATTTTCTTCCATAGGAATCCATTGTCTGGTTTTCAGCAGAAAAGTTTCAAAGTGTCGATTTTCACAAACTACAAATATTCCTTAAAAATCGCCTGTATGACTTAAACGCATTCTTTCAACTGTTTACAGGAGATGCACCAGTGCTGGATCCAGGATCCAACACTGAGTAAGAAAAAGTAACGATAACAGTTTTTACCTGCTAAGTGAATTTCCTTCCATAGGATAACATTGGTGATTCTATGAGAAAAAGTTTCTAAGTGTCAACTTTTAAAATACAATAATATTCCTTAAAAATCACGACTGTAACCAAAACGCTTTTACTCAACTGTTTACAGGAGATGTACCAGGACTGAATCTAGGATCCAGTCCTGTGGTTAGAAAAGTAATCCATAAAGTAACTAATTGCATTTAACTAGAAATTCACATTGAGCTGAATGTTGCATTGTGTTTGAAAATGTGTTGCCCATTGCAACAACTGTAACTACTGTACTTAAAAGTCTATTGCCTATGTGCAAAGTATTTAAACTAAAGTAATTCATTCTGAGAAAGTATTTTTTGTAATGTATAATGTAATTACAATGTAATTTAAAAAATAAAATATGTAAAAGAAATTGTTTCTAAAAATGTAGTAAATCAGTATGAAAAAAATTAATGTAAAAATTAATACATTTAAAAATTGTCATTTAAAAAACCTTTGAAATTCACTGAAAAAACCGTAGGTTTCAGGCACGTTATAGTTACAAATTAGCATTTTAAAAACCTTTGAAATTCACTGAAAAAACCATAGGTTTCAGACACGTTATAGTTAGAAATTAGCATTTAAAAAACCTTTGAAATTCACTGAAAAAACCATAGGTTTTAGGGACAGTTATAGTTAGTTGGACATTGCACTCGTACAAAACCCGTGAAATTCCCCCGTTCTAGTTAGTTCAGCTAACTATAACTCGCGCCCCGCAATGCACTGCTGATGACGTCACATATTACATCACTCATGACATGGTCAGTGTTAGACCTGGCATCCTTGGCGTGGGTCTCCCTTCCATTTTTTCATAATGCCTCCACGGTTGCCGATATGTTTTTGCTGGACTAGATGCTCATGGGCACTTTGCCGCTGCTAATCAGTGCCAAGGTGCAAGTGCTCCCTATCGTTAATTGATACATGTATTAGTGACTCCATGATTGGATGATTGGTTTACTTGTCAGTCCCTAGTACAGCGCACTCAGTGTGCCCAGGGCTTGTAAATCCAATGCCGCTGGTGGGCTTGCAGCACTGGTTGTGCCACCCACAGAAGCGGCTTGTAAAATGTGTCTCAGGCCTGCCATCGCAAAGCCTGTGTGCAGCCTCGGGCTGCCATGTCGACTTGGTGAGTACACCCACTTACCAGTCCCTAAACCTTCCCTTTACTGCATGTTGGTCACCCCTAAAGTAGGCCCTAGGGCAGGGTGCATTGTAAGTATAAGGTAGGACATGCCCTGGTGTGTGTGGCATGTCCTAATAGTGAATTACAGCCATTTTCGTTCTTCACTATTGCAAGGCTACCTGCTCCCCATAGGCCAGAATGGGCAGACTGACTATTACACCTTATAGTCAGAACTGACCCAGGGAACATGGTAGAAAAACGAATTTAGTATGCCTGAACTCAGGATGATAAAATACATCTTTTAGTGAAGTTGGTTTTAACATTCTGGGTTCGAAAATACCACTTTTAGAAAGTGGGTATTTTCTTGCCTAACTATCCAAGCCTGCCTCTGCTAGGTTGTGTATTCCTTGTCTGGAGATTGAGTGACAGGGGCTGGGGGTGGCTACAGGAGACAGGGTGAGTCAGCGCAGGGCTGAATAGAAAGATCTGCATCCAGAGTGGAGGGAGGAGCTGCACCTGGGTCTGAATAGGGCTGTGCCTGCCTTCCACAATGCTGGCTCCACCTCCTGCCGGGCGGCTGAGCACTCTGCCCCACATTCTGAAAGGAAAGAAGGAGTCAGAAAAACAAAGTGCTCCAGAACTGACCAGAACTGGTTTTGGACTAGGCAGAGGCCTCTCTGCCTCCAGAGAACAAAGAGAATCAGGGTATAAGAGGGGCACCCAGACCCCAGGAAAATCAGATCACTTTTGGGAACAAGAAGAAACCTTTGCTGAGGAGCGGAACCAAGAAGAAACTGAGGAGAGACTATCCCTAAGCCTGAAGTGCTGCTTGGGGGATTGGCCTGCAGTGGTTTGCCTGACTGCCAAAGAGAGGAGAAAGGAACTTTTGCTTTGCTATGACTTTCATCAACTTGTGAAGGATCTCCAAGGGCTTGGAAGAGAGCTTGCCCCCTGACCGAAGTCCCAGGACCATTGGACTTCACCCCCTTTGTGAATTGCTGCTGGAAACTCTGTTTCAGTGGCTACAGAGGTAGGGAGCTGTGACCGACTCTCACGACCGACTCGGTGTCCTGCAAGCACCGCATCGAAGCACCGTCTCGCCCTGCAACGCACGGCCCTGGTCTCACCGACTCCGTCAACGAGCCGCTGCCTGCACCGCATCGAGGGACAACGCGTCCTGCAACGCTTCGCTACGCCGAATCGAACTGGTCCGACCGACACGGTCACTGCTGCTGAGTTCGAGTCCTGTGACCGCACCGGAGTTGGGCACCGCTCGCACGCTTTGCGACGCACCGCCCGACTCGCACCGCTGCCCGGACTGATCGACGCCAGCTCCTGAATCCGGCTCCGTCGCCGCACCGCAACCTGCCAGCACCGCATCGAAGCACCGTCTCGCCCTGCAACGCACGGCCCTGGTCTCACCGACTCCGTCTCGACGACGTCAACGAGCCGCTGCCTGCACCGCATCGAGGGACAACGCGTCCTGCAACGCTTCCATTTTTGCATCGCGACCGCGACGAACAGCCATCCGGCTCGCACGCCCGTGCCTGCCGCTTCAAGTAAAAGGTACTGTGACCGAGTCTGTCTACGCTGTGTTGGCCCGTCTCGACGCGGTCAGCTGGATTTGTTAGACTCTGTTTGTTCTCGACATCGCCGTAGCCGGAGGAGGCTACCGACTCGCACAGAACCTTGAATGAAGCCTTTTTGATCAGAACTAAGTATTCTTAACAGTATTGTGGATTATTTTTGTCGTTTATGGTCTTGTGATAAATCTATATAAAGTATACCTATTTTTATAAATATATAACCTGTGTGGTGTCCATTTGTAGTGTTGTCACTTGATTACTGTATGTGTTCACAAATGCTTTACACACTGCCTCTGAACTAAGCCTGTCTGCTCGTGCCAAGCTACCAAGAGGGTGAGCAGGGGTTATTTCGGGAGTGTACCTACTTTCCCTGACTAGACTCAAGGGTCCCTATTTGGACAAAGGTACATACCTCTGCCAACTAGAGACCCCCAAATCTAACATTGGTGGTCAGCGGTGAGGATTCTGGACTTGCATTTGTGACTCATGTACAGTGATTGGTGAACACTACTTAGTGAGTGCAGACCAAAACGCAACCACATACTTTAATAGCATTTTTTCTGGGATTTCCTATTTTTGCAAATGCCAAGTTCAGTCACTATGGAGAAACCAGCATCAGTAGCCTCTGTTGAATGTGATTGGGAAGAAGAGAGGCTAGAATGCTACACCCTTAAGCAGCTCAAGCAATTCTGCAAAAAGTTTAAAGTGTCCATGACCGGGATCTCCAGGAAGGAGGACCTCCAAAAGGCGCTGAGGGCCTGGGTCGAATCAAGGAGTGCCCCTGTGGAGGGGGCTGAGAATGCAGAAGGGCAGCTGGAGGGGCTATTGGGTCTAGGGGCTAGAAGACCACCTTCCCCAGTAGGTAGCAGTGTTTCTGCCCGAGGACTGTCTCCAGAGGAGTTGGAGGACAGGAAAGAGAGTAGGATGCACGAAATGGAGCTGACCAAACTCAAGCTGAATAAGCAGTTAGAATTCGAAATGCAAACAAGGAAATTAGCCCTAGAGGAAAAGAAAATGCAGTTTGAACATGAGAAAGTTTTGAGGGAGTTGGAATTGAAGGCCAAGAGCTTAGAGATTACTCCCTCTGGTGGCAGTGTACCGCCTGTGCCTGTTGAAGCTAGGGTGTATATTCCCAAAGATGTGGTGAAGGAGTTTTTTAAAAATGACGACATAGGGCAGTGGTTCAAAGCCTATGAGGTAGCCATGTCTTCCCACCGGGTCCCTGAGAAGGATTGGGGAGCGGGGTTGTGGGGACGGTTCCTCAGTGAAGGGCGGGATACCTTGTTGGATTTGCCCTCTGAAGTCTATAATTCGTACAGCCACATGAAGGATGCCTTAATGACTAGATATGGTTTGACCCCTGAGCTTTATAGGCAAAGGTTCAGGAACTGTAGTAAGATTGAAAGCAGTACCTGGGTTGAATATGTGACCTTCTTTTGCAGAGCCTTGGATGGTTGGGTAAAGGGTAGCAAAGCGACTGATTTTCAGGCGCTCTTTGATTTGATTGCCTGGGAGCACTTGTCCGGTAATTGTTTTCCTGAGCTACGCCAGCACCTGATTGATAGTAAGCTGACTAACCCTAGGCAGCTTGCTGAGGAGGCGGACCGCTGGGTGAGTACCCGGGTCCACAAGGGTCACGTGGGAGACTCCGCCAAGGGTGGGCAGGGTCCCCAGCAGAAGAGTGGGGGGACAAGGGTAAACAGAAGGAGTTCCATAAAGGGCCCCAAAGTAGACCCCAAGGGAACCAAGGGAAAGGTTCCCAGCCTCCCCCTGAGAAGAAGCCAGTGGCCCTGACAGGCCCCCTGTTCACCAGGGACCACTGGTATGTTACAAGTGTGGCGCCCCTGGCCACAAGGCAAACGATCCTCGTTGCCCTTTGCATGGAAAACCAGCACCCACCAGTGCAGTCCCCCGGCAGTTGGCTAGTGTAGCCCTGGGGGAGGAGTTGGGTGCCCAAGGTGGGGGGATCCCACAGTGTTTTCCCTTGTCTCATTAGGAGACTCTGAGATGGTCCCTAGGACCCCGCTGCCTGAGAACACTAAGAAATACAGGCAGTGGGTGACCATCAATGGCCATAGGGTGGAGGCTCTGAGAGACACAGGAGCCAGTGTGACAGCTGTCAAGTGTCACCTGGTGTCTAAAGAGCAGGTTATCCCTGATGCATTCTATCCGGTTGTTGCCGCTGACAACACAGAGAGTCACTGCAAGGTGGCTCAGGTTCCCTTTGAGTGGGGGGGTCTCGGGTACTCTTCAAGTAGCTGTGAGGCCAGCCATGCCTGTTGACTGTTTGTTAGGGAACGATTTGGAGAGCTCACCTTGGGCTAAGGTGGAGCGGAGTGCGCATTTAGAAATGTTGGGCTTGCCTGATTGGGCATGTGTGACCACCCGGTCAATGACAGCTAAAGGTGTTCAAGAGGACCTGGAGCCTGAGAGGGAGGCCCAGGTGCCTGCCGGAGAGAGAGGAGGCAGGGGGCGCGGGAAACCGGCCCCCGAGGTTCCCACGGTCCAGGAGGAGGCAGACCCTGAGGGGGATGCCCTGGAGCCTACAGGGGAACAGGTAGCTGAACTGGGGGACCTACCTGAGCTGACCCATTGGCAGCAAGAAGGAGGACCCTCCAGGGAAGAGTTCTGCAAGGAGCAGAACACATGCCCTTCTCTCGTGGGTCTGAGGCAACAGGCCACAGACCAGGCAGCAGGTGATCAGTCTGGATCACATTGGGTTTACTGGGAGAATGGTCTCCTGTATTCAGAGCCTAAGGTTGCTGAGCCTGGGTCAGCCCGTGTGCTGGTGGTACCCCAGCGCTTCAGAGCCTTCCTACTGGGGTTGGCTCATGATGTACCGTTAGCGGGACATCTGGGGCAGGACAAGACCTTTGACAGGCTTGTTACCCATTTCTATTGGCCCCAGATGCGCAGGAGTGCCGCCACTCACTGCAGAACATGCCAGACTTGCCAGGCAAGTGGAAAGAGTGGGAGGAAGCACAAGGCTCCTCTCCAGCCATTCCCTGTGGTCAGCACCCCCTTTGAACGGGTGGGTATTGACATTGTGGGGCCACTGGACCCCAAGACAGCCATGGGCAACAGGTTTATCCTGGTCTTGGTGGACCATGCCACCCGGTACCCTGAAGCCATCCCTCTGAGGACAGTGACGGCCCCCGTGGTGGGACGGGCACTGATGGGAATTTTCTCACGTGTGGGATTCCCTCAAGAGGTGGTGTCTGACAGAGGTACCAACTTCGTGTCCAAGTACATGAAGTCCCTGTGGCAGGAGTGCGGTGTAACTTACAAGTTCACCACTCCTTACCACCCTCAAGGAAATGGGCTGGTTGAGAGATTCAACCGAACCCTCAAGGGCATGATTATGGGTCTGGAAGAACCCATGAGGCGTAAATGGGACGTCCTCTTACCATGCCTGTTGTTTGCATACCGGGAGGTGCCACAGAAGTCTCTAGGGTTCAGTCCCTTTGAGCTCCTCTATGGACACCCGGTGCGAGGACCTCTGAGTTTGGTCAAGGAAGGCTGGGAGCAATCTCCCAGGAAACCTCCCCAGGATGTATACAGTTACATGCTGGCCTTCAGGAACCAGACTAGGCGTTTCAGAGAACTTGCTGAGGCAAATCTGGAAGCCAGCCAGGAGGAGATGAAGCGGTGGTACGACCAGAATGCCACTCTGGTAGAGCTTCAGCCTGGTCAGAAAGTGTGGGTCATGGCCCCTGTGGAGCCCTGTGCGCTCCAGGACAGGTGGACCGGCCCTTTTACGGTGGTGGAGCGCAAGAGTCCAGTTACCTATTTGGTGGACTTGCAGTCTCCCAGGAACCCCTTGCGGGTCCTGCATGTGAACCGCCTGAAGCCCCACTTGGAGAGGTCCCAAGTGGGCATGCTCTTAGCGACAGATGATGGAATGGAGGAGGAGACCGAGCCTCTTCCTGACCTCCTGTCAGCCCGAGAGCAAGATGGATCAGTGGAGGGAGTAAACCTCTCTACCTCCCTGACACCTGAGCAGCAGGGTGACTGTCGCCACTTGTTGGGACAGTTCCCTGACCTGTTCTCCCTGGTTCCCAGTGTCACTCATTGGTGCGTCCATGATGTGGACACTGGGGACAGTCTTCCTGTGAAGCACAAGGCTTACAGGGTGACTGACAGGGTCAGAGCCTGCATCAAGGAGGAGGTCTCCAAGATGTTTGCGCTAGGGGTGATTGAGTCCTCTAACAGCCCTTGGGCCAGCCCCGTGGTCTTGGTTCCAAAAGCTGCCGCGCTTGGTGCCACACCAGAACTCCGGTTCTGTGTGGACTACAGGGGACTCAATTCCGTCACCAGGACTGACGCCCACCCCATCCCCAGAGCTGATGAGCTCATAGATCGGTTAGGGGCTGCGCGGTACCTCAGCACGTTTGACTTAACGTCTGGATACTGGCAGATCGCCTTGACTGATGGGGCAAAGAGAGGTCAGCATTCTCCACACCAGATGGGCACTACCAGTTCCGGGTGATGCCCTTTGGGATGAAGAATGCCCCTGCCACCTTTCAGAGGTTGGTCAACCAGGTGTTGGTTGGACTGGAGGATTTCAGTGCCGCCTACCTGGATGACATCGCAGTGTTCAGTGCCCGTTGGGAAGAGCATCTGCGCCACCTCTGGGAAGTGTTGATGGCGCTGCGGAGGGCAGGCCTCACAATCAAGGCGAGTAAGTGCCAGATTGGGCAGGGTTCTGTGGTGTACTTGGGACACCAGGTTGGGAGCGGCCAGGTGGCGCCCCTCCAACCGAAAATTGATACCATTCTGGCTTGGGAGCCCCCAAGACCCAGACAGAGGTGAGAGCCTTCCTAGGACTCACCGGGTATTACCGGAGATTCGTCAAGGGGTATGGCAGCATTGTTGCCCCCTTGACCGAGCTGACTTCCAAGAAGCAGCCCAGGAAAGTGATTTGGACTGACGCCTGTCAAAAAGCTTTTGACACCTTGAAGACTGCCATGTGCACGGCGCCTGTGCTCCAGGCACCCAACTTCTCCAATGAGTTCATTGTTCAGACCGACGCTTCAGAGCATGGTGTAGGGGCTGTTCTATCACAGATCAATGAGGAGGGCCTAGACCAACCTGTAGCCTTCATCAGTAGGAGGTTACTTCCCCGGGAACAGAGATGGAGTGCTATTGAGCGTGAGGCATTTGCTGTGGTCTGGGCACTGAAGAAGCTGAGACCATACCTGTTTGGGACTCACTTCCGGGTTCAGACAGACCACAGGCCCCTCAGATGGTTGATGCAGATGAGGGGTGAGAATCCAAAGCTGTTGAGGTGGTCCATTTCCCTACAGGGGATGGACTTTACGGTGGAACACCGCCCTGGTACAGAACACGCCAATGCTGATGGACTGTCCAGATTTTTCCGCCTTAGCGATGAGAACTCCCTAGGGGTAGGATAGTTCTCCCCACATTTCAGCTGGAGGGGACACGTGTTAGACCTGGCATCCTTGGCGTGGGTCTCCCTTCCATTTTTTCATAATGCCTCCACGGTTGCCGATATGTTTTTGCTGGACTAGATGCTCATGGGCACTTTGCCGCTGCTAATCAGTGCCAAGGTGCAAGTGCTCCCTATCGTTAATTGATACATGTATTAGTGACTCCATGATTGGATGATTGGTTTACTTGTCAGTCCCTAGTACAGCGCACTCAGTGTGCCCAGGGCTTGTAAATCCAATGCCGCTGGTGGGCTTGCAGCACTGGTTGTGCCACCCACAGAAGCGGCTTGTAAAATGTGTCTCAGGCCTGCCATCGCAGAGCCTGTGTGCAGCCTCGGGCTGCCATGTCGACTTGGTGAGTACACCCACTTACCAGTCCCTAAACCTTCCCTTTACTGCATGTTGGTCACCCCTAAAGTAGGCCCTAGGGCAGGGTGCATTGTAAGTATAAGGTAGGACATGCCCTGGTGTGTGTGGCATGTCCTAATAGTGAATTACAGCCATTTTCGTTCTTCACTATTGCAAGGCTACCTGCTCCCCATAGGCCAGAATGGGCAGACTGACTATTACACCTTATAGTCAGAACTGACCCAGGGAACATGGTAGAAAAACGAATTTAGTATGCCTGAACTCAGGATGATAAAATACATCTTTTAGTGAAGTTGGTTTTAACATTCTGGGTTCGAAAATACCACTTTTAGAAAGTGGGTATTTTCTTGCCTAACTATCCAAGCCTGCCTCTGCTAGGTTGTGTATTCCTTGTCTGGAGATTGAGTGACAGGGGCTGGGGGTGGCTACAGGAGACAGGGTGAGTCAGCGCAGGGCTGAATAGAAAGATCTGCATCCAGAGTGGAGGGAGGAGCTGCACCTGGGTCTGAATAGGGCTGTGCCTGCCTTCCACAATGCTGGCTCCACCTCCTGCCGGGCGGCTGAGCACTCTGCCCCACATTCTGAAAGGAAAGAAGGAGTCAGAAAAACAAAGTGCTCCAGAACTGACCAGAACTGGTTTTGGACTAGGCAGAGGCCTCTCTGCCTCCAGAGAACAAAGAGAATCAGGGTATAAGAGGGGCACCCAGACCCCAGGAAAATCAGATCACTTTTGGGAACAAGAAGAAACCTTTGCTGAGGAGCGGAACCAAGAAGAAACTGAGGAGAGACTATCCCTAAGCCTGAAGTGCTGCTTGGGGGATTGGCCTGCAGTGGTTTGCCTGACTGCCAAAGAGAGGAGAAAGGAACTTTTGCTTTGCTATGACTTTCATCAACTTGTGAAGGATCTCCAAGGGCTTGGAAGAGAGCTTGCCCCCTGACCGAAGTCCCAGGACCATTGGACTTCACCCCCTTTGTGAATTGCTGCTGGAAACTCTGTTTCAGTGGCTACAGAGGTAGGGAGCTGTGACCGACTCTCACGACCGACTCGGTGTCCTGCAAGCACCGCATCGAAGCACCGTCTCGCCCTGCAACGCACGGCCCTGGTCTCACCGACTCCGTCAACGAGCCGCTGCCTGCACCGCATCGAGGGACAACGCGTCCTGCAACGCTTCGCTACGCCGAATCGAACTGGTCCGACCGACACGGTCACTGCTGCTGAGTTCGAGTCCTGTGACCGCACCGGAGTTGGGCACCGCTCGCACGCTTTGCGACGCACCGCCCGACTCGCACCGCTGCCCGGACTGATCGACGCCAGCTCCTGAATCCGGCTCCGTCGCCGCACCGCAACCTGCCAGCACCGCATCGAAGCACCGTCTCGCCCTGCAACGCACGGCCCTGGTCTCACCGACTCCGTCTCGACGACGTCAACGAGCCGCTGCCTGCACCGCATCGAGGGACAACGCGTCCTGCAACGCTTCCATTTTTGCATCGCGACCGCGACGAACAGCCATCCGGCTCGCACGCCCGTGCCTGCCGCTTCAAGTAAAAGGTACTGTGACCGAGTCTGTCTACGCTGTGTTGGCCCGTCTCGACGCGGTCAGCTGGATTTGTTAGACTCTGTTTGTTCTCGACATCGCCGTAGCCGGAGGAGGCTACCGACTCGCACAGAACCTTGAATGAAGCCTTTTTGATCAGAACTAAGTATTCTTAACAGTATTGTGGATTATTTTTGTCGTTTATGGTCTTGTGATAAATCTATATAAAGTATACCTATTTTTATAAATATATAACCTGTGTGGTGTCCATTTGTAGTGTTGTCACTTGATTACTGTATGTGTTCACAAATGCTTTACACACTGCCTCTGAACTAAGCCTGTCTGCTCGTGCCAAGCTACCAAGAGGGTGAGCAGGGGTTATTTCGGGAGTGTACCTACTTTCCCTGACTAGACTCAAGGGTCCCTATTTGGACAAAGGTACATACCTCTGCCAACTAGAGACCCCCAAATCTAACAGTCAGTGACATCACTGATGACATCACTGATGACATCTCAAATGACATCACTGATGACATCATCCACGTGATAATCTGATGCAGCTCCTCACACCCTAATATAACCTTTGATACACCCAATCTAAATTACAGAGTGCCATTCGCAAAACCATAGACACTCCAACACCAATAACTACATACCCACTCACTGATTCTTAGGTCTACACACACACATCCACTCACTCACCCGTACAGTCACTCATACTTATGGTCACTCAGTACAGGACTATCATATGCACTCTTACTCCTATATAGACACTCAAACACCGCCACTCATCCATAGAGGTACTCACACACCTAGTCAGTCATGCAAATAATTAAACACACTGCCATTTACTCACCTATACAGTTATACACACACCAGCTCACTTAATCATACAAATACTAGCACATTGTTACGCTCTTATACAATCACTGATACAAGCACACACTCATCCATACAGCCACTATCACAATCACTCACTCTCGCTTATAGCTATTTATATACTCCAATACACATATATACTGCCTTTCACATATGTAGTTACTCACACATGTACCACTGGGACATACATTCACTCACTAACACACTCTTACACACACTTACCCACCCATACAGTCTATCACAGATGCACTCTTGAAACCATCCACCCAGTGAATCACCCACTCACACATCTATGCACAGTCGCACACACCCCATCCACACAAACACTCAGGCACCCATACAGATACTCATAGAACCAATCAATAACCCATATAGACACTCATGTAGCTATTCGCAAATCCATGCATCCACTTACACACCAACAGACGGATACAGACATTCACACAGTTTAGTCACTAACCCATGCATTCAGTAAGATACGTTTAATCACTCACTTGTAGAGTCAGTCACGCACGTACTAAATCATCCATTCAGACACTTATACACCCACTCATTCTTCAATACGCCTTTCCCTATATATATTAAACATATTTAAACTTTACAGAAACACAGTCACTGGATGATGTCATCAGTGATGTCATTTGAGATGTCATCAGTGATGTCACTGACCATGTCATGAGTGATGTAATATGTGACGTCATCAGCAGTGCATTGCGGGGCGCGAGTTATAGTTAGCTGAACTAACTATAACGGGGGAATTTCACGGGTTTTGTACGAGTGCAATGTCCAACTAACTATAACTGTCCCTAAAACCTATGGTTTTTTCAGTGAATATATGTATGTATATATATATATATATATATATATATATATATATATACATACATATATATATATACATACATATATATGTACATACATATATATACATATATATATATATATACATACATATATATGTACATACATATATACATACACATATATATATATATATGTATGTATATATATATATATATATATATGTATGTATATATATATCACTTTTCCTCGTGATGCATCCTGCTGCTAGCGGAACAAAGACGAGTGCAGACCTCCAATGGTGCAAATGTTTTTATTTTCAGTCTTCTGCCATAACGCGTTTCGGCCGTGCAAGCGGCCTTGAACACATCACGGCGCCCAGCAAGACATCCCGCAATTTAAAGTGCCAGTGCTTAATTCATTCATGGAAATAGACAAAGTACTCGGGTCGCTCCAAAAGTACCCGCTTAAATGCTTTCAGTTCATGTTAAATGACATTTTCTAATATCTATTACACTTTTAACATGTGATATGTTCATGATTATAAAAATATAAATATTATTTAAGAACATATAATCCAATGCTGTCAAACATCAGGATAACGGCTTAGATGCATATTGACCCGTATTGTCAATTTCATGAGTTAAAATCCTACGTGAAAAATACACAAACTTAAAGTGCCCCCTTAACGTGGAAATGAACATATAACAACAAATCTTCTCGACAAAAATAAAGAAAGGTGAATAATATATATATATATAACAAATCCCAAATACCTCTGCTCGATATGCCACATAGTATTCATATATTAGTATTAGAAGTAAGGCTCACATTAGGCCTTTACTAAATGAGACCGATCCACTGCTGTGCATCATTCTTTCATAGCATTAATGCCTTTTGTACACTTCAGTAGATCATTCAAGATCTATATCAACTTATTTCAATGAATAAATAAAGTGACATTGTGCAACAGTACTTCGGAATAAAGTGACTTGTGCCATTAAAGTACAACTATAGAGAAATCAGGAATTCAAGTTTTTACAGGTGTGCAAACAATCACAGTGCATTATTGGATCCATTTGGCCAAGATGGTATCTCAAAGTTGATCAATCAGATTTCTTGGAGGTTGCTAAAAAGTGACTTGAACGACAGTATCGGTGGAAAAATGCCATAAAAACCCTGTTTAAAATGACCAGAAATAAGACACAATAATAAAACTACCCTATGTCTAAAAACCACTCCTTAATTACAAGGCTAGTTCTAAAACAATGGATAGTTCAACTGTTCTCCTAACCAGGGATAAGAGAGAAAAACTATGTATAAGCCTCTCTTTGAAAATTACATAAAACCAATTTCATTGCTTTAAATTCATATTCATAGAGCTTGACCGATCTGCAGTTATATGCTAAAAAGACCAAAATATTGATCATAGAAAAGTATAAAGATCTTCTGTAATGTTGAGCCTGCCCGGAGACTTTGAGTCGAACTCCAATATATAACTCGTCTCCAAGCGTCTCAATTTTGCTTCTCTATCACCCCCTCTTTTCATAATGGGGATGGCTTCAATGGCAAAATAACGCAGATATTGTGGGTTGCTATCATGTACAGATTGAAAATGCCTCGCAACAGGGTAATTCTGATCCTTGTTGATTATTGCCCTAATGTGTTGCAGAATGCGTTTGTTGACTGCGAATTTGGTACTACCTATATATTTCAAATGACAGTCACATTCCAAGACATAAACACAGTATTCTGTCTTACATGTTAGATGTTGCTTAATTTCCCTGGCTGTTTCAGAAAAGGCAGTTGTATAAGTTTTCACATTAATTCCAAATTGGCAGGCCTTGCACGATAGACATTTAAAAAAACCTTTTCTTATTTTCAACCACATATCTTTGCGGCAACTCTCCTGACTAACATGTTCCCCATACTCATTGATTTTCTAAAAGAGATCGAGGGATTAGAGGGCATCAGGTCACCTATCACAGGATCATCCTGGATAAAGTGCCAATTATGGGGCCGATTCCGATCTCGGCCGGCAGGGCTCCGAATCTGATTCGGCTTAACCGGATCCGATTCGGAGCCCTATTTCCCGACCGATTCGTACGCGCTTCCGGGCGAGCGAGTACGATGCGAATTCGCCGACCGACTCGTCCGGGCGTCCCGACCGCTCCGACCGACTCGTTCCCGGGTCTAACCGCACCGACCGACTCGCTCGGACTCGACTCGCACCGCGCAATGGAGACGTTCCCCGGCCGGGTAAGTACGATGCGAGCAGTCCGACCGAGCCGCGCACTCCGTCTCGAAAGAGCAGTCGGAGCCGTACTTTGGGGGTCCGTGTCGGACCCCCCTGTATGCGTAGCCGCGCGAGTCGCACACAGGGGGGACCCATGGGTCCCCCCTACCTGTGCGTGTACGGCTCGAGTCGCTTCGCCGCGTACACGCTGTAGGGGGCGCCCTTGTGCGCCTCGCACCCATTGAGTCAATGGGAGCTTGCGTACGCGTTGTACGACAGGCTCCCATTGACTTCAATGGGAGTCCGACCGAATCGAGTCCGATGGCATACGTGCGCATCGTCCTCGTTCGGTCGGGCTGCACGGGTCCGATTCGGTCAGAAATCTCTCCGGGTCCGGCTCGGTCGGAGAGATTTCCGGCCCGAATCGGAATCGGCCCCTTTGTCTTATGATGCTCCTCAGTTGTTTCTCCTGTTTTGAGTAGGTTAAAATAAGTCTTACAGGTTGTATATTCTGTTCTACAGCCATCTGGGATGATTTAGAATTATAGACGAGGAGATCCCCCCTGGTCCTCGCTTGAGATTTTCTCATAGCGGCATCCACTATTTCAGTGCTGTAGCCCCTGGCTAGAAATCTGGCACGACTTTCCATTTGCTTCATCCTCGCATCCTCTGGATTACTACAGATGCGACGGATGCGGAGCATCTCCCCGTAGGGAATGCTCCTGATTAAATGTGAAGGGTGTGCACTCGACGCATGTAAAAGTGTATTACCTGCCGTCGGTTTTCTAAAAAGGGTAGTGGTTAAGACATTATTTTCTGCTAAAATTTGAACATCTAAAAAGGTCACTGAGTGCCTGCTGATGGTAGAAGTGAATTTAAGATTAAAATTATTTTGATTGATCTCATCTATGAATTTTAAGACACTTTCTTCACTTCCTCGCCACACAATAAAAAGATCGTCAATAAAACGCATCCAAGAGATAATGTTAGTGGTGTATACTTGTTCGTACTTTCGCATGAGGACCAGTTCCTCCCACCAGCCCATAAACAAACAGGCATAACTGGGGGAGAAACTGTCCCCCATAGCTACACCCTGAATTTGTTGGTAAAACTGGCCATTGAAAAGGAATATATTATTTTCCAAGCTAAAAAGCAACATATCTAACAACATGCGTGTGTTGTGCATACATCATAGGTCTTGTGCTAAGGAAATGCTCCACAGCTCTCAAGCCATCCTGGTTTCTAATGCAGGTATAAAGAGAACATACATCCAGTGTTACAAGCAATAAATCAGAGTCCCATGGCACATCTTTGATTTTGTTTAAAAAGTCACTTGTATCCTGGATATATGATTTTAACTGTTTCATATGTACCTGCCGGAAATAATCAATGTACCTGGAGAGATTTTCCAGTGGCCCATCACACGCCGCAATGTATATATATACACATATACACATGTATACACGTGTGTGTATATATATATATATATATATATATATATATATATATATATATATATATATATATATATACACACATATATATATATACACATATATACACATACACATATATACACACACACCACATCCGATTCCTTGTAAAAACGAACCGGACACCGACACGGGGAGTTTTCTGGCAATAAAGTTTTTTATTCCAAAATTACGCTGCAACGCTTTTCAGCAAACTGATGCGCGCTGAACAAAAGAAATGGTGGGAAGCCAAATCACTCCAACGTTATATAGATGTTGGAAGAGTACCCCTGGGTCTTAGGATTTTACTAGCCCCGAGCTACGAAACGCCCGATAGAGAGATGATGAAGGAATGGGCGGAAACAAATTTGGACTCATCACATAGATTACTATTTATTTTGGTGACATATGCAGAGAAAGATCGTGCCAGATTGACGGAACAATTAGAAAAATTAAATACTAAACTAGAGGAAATGGGTAACACGGAAGAACTAGAAAAAATACAGTTGGAAATGAAAAAAAGATTAAAAAAAGAAGATACAATAAGAGAGAGAAAGGCCTACAAATTTCATCGGGATCGATGTGATTATGAATGCGGACGTGTCTTCACCTTCGCAAAAAAATTTGACTCATTAAAGGCAACCAAATTCGGGCAAGTACAGGCCCACAAACAAGGAAGAACAGTGGACAATATGCTAACAGAAATAACTTAAGCATCAGAAGCCAGCTCAGCGGTAGAGAGCGAGTCGGAAACTGAGACCCGCAGAAGAACAGCAGAGCAACCAGCAAGGAAAATCTCACTAACAGACAAGGTGGATTTTTTATGCCTGGAGCGCGTCCAGTCGCTACGCCCGAGAAGACAGCCAAACAAACAGGCAACAACAGAACCAGAAAGCGCAGGGAGAGGCGGAGGGCGAACAAACGAAGAAACAAGCAAGAGGCAGCAAAAACGCCAACCGAAGAAAAATTGGAGGAAATAGTACAAGATGGACATACGTCAGTTGACTCCAAAACAGTAATAAATCTAACGGACACAGTCCTAAAGAAAGCCGAAGAACAACTGTTGGCATTAGGGCTATCATACTGCCCAGAAAGTGCATTCAACTACGCAGCTACCCGAGTTGATGTCTAAAAGAGTGTCAGGAAATTAAAATTGAAAAAGTACTTTGCACAACTGAACCTTGCAAAGCCTAACATCTTGGACAAAAACAAAGAAAAAGAAAAAAATGGAACAAATACAGAAACAATCGAAGATGATGTGACACATGAATATTGATGAAGCAGATTGTCAGTTATTACAGGACATGCAAGATGACATGTAATAGAAATCACGGGATTACCAAGTACTATATACAAACAAACTACCACGTCTTTTAAACCTCCTTCCACCTTCAATCCAATAATGTTAAAAGACACGATTGATGCTTTTCATGAACAAGTTGTGGGGGGCTTAAAGAACTTAAACCGCAAAATACAAAGCACCAACAGGAATAAAAACAACAAAAGGGAACTACAATATCATCAACTAATGACTAAACTTAAAAATAACAGTGAAATTGTCGTTAGAGTTGCCGATAAAGGCGGGAATGTAGTATTATGGAAAAGAGAAGACTACATCAAGGAGGCCATGCTTCAATTAAATGATAACACCTGTTATTGTCGCAGTAACAAACAAGCATTGAATAATGTATACTGTACCTATAAAATGAAATTAGTGGCCTGGAAAAATGCTGGCTTAATATCGGTGGAGGAATACAAATATTTAAAAAACGATAATCCTGTTATACCAATATTGTATTTCATCCCCAAAATTCACAAAGATGCGACAAGACCTTCCAGGAAGGCCGATCATTTCGGCCAGGAACAGTTTACTGGAGAGATCATCAATCTATATTGACTTCTTCTTACAAGAATATGTCCAACAACTGACATCATATATACGTGATACAGGGGACTTTTTAGCTAAAATGATCAATTTTAAATGGCAAAAAGATTATTTTCTCATTACCCTTGATGTTACCTCACGTTATACATCTAATCGACACAAGGATGGCCTAAGGGCATTGGAATTTTATTTGTCACGTAGAGGTATCGAGTATATGAAACACACTAACATGTTGACCAGTATGGTGGAATTTTGTTTAAAAAATAACATTTTTATGTTTCAAAATTCTTTGTTTCAACAACTAAGGGGTGTAGCCATGGGAGCCAGCTTCTCCCCCAGTTACGCTTGCCTCCACATGGGCTGGTGGGAGGAGCTGGTTCTCATGAAGGAACATACTGAAGTCATGAATAACAATGTGAAGATTTGGTGGAGGTTCATTGACGATCTCTTTTTGGTGTGGCATGGCACTCAAGCAGAGGCTGAAATATTCATAAACAGACTTAATAAGAACCAACTTAACCTACATTTTACCGCATCTATTAGTAAGACCACAGTGAATTTTTTAGATGTTGAGGTATATGTGAATAATGAAAAGTTTGAGACCAAACTTCACAGACAACCCACAGCTGGTAATGCAATATTGCATGCAAGTAGTGCACACCCAGGTCATCTGATCCAAAGTATACCCTACGGTGAACTGTTGCGCTTAAAACGGATCTGCAGCAGTGAAAATGATCTGAAGATGGCACAAGCCAAGTGCATAACAAGATTTAGAGAGAGAGGCTACACCAAAAAATGTTTGGATACAGCCCTCATGAAAAGTAATCTAACATCCAGGGAGACCCTCCTCACCAAAAAGAAAACGGCAGTGAGTGAGACAGTAAATTACCCTGGTAATTTTAGATTTATTTTAAATTAGAACAAACAGGAAAAAGCAGTTAAAAACATAATATTAAAAAATTGGCATTTGATCCGGAGAGACCCTGTAATTGGAGATTCAGTACCCAAGAAACCCACCATAACATACAGTAGGAGTCCATCGATGAAAGATGTTCTAGTTAAAAATGATCCTATGGTCCCACAAATAAAAGGCACGTGGCTAAGCCAGAGATTAGGGTTCTATAAGTGCAAAAGTTGCAAAGCCTGCCAACATGGAGTAACTACAACAGCTTACAAGACTCCATTTGGTGGGAAAGAGAAAAATATTGACAAAGTGCTGAATTGCAAAACTGACCATGTAGTGTATGTGCTGGAGTGCCCTTGTAACCTAAAATATGTAGGAAGTACTATCCTGCAGGGACATAAAAGGGTGCTCCAGCACATAAGGGCTATCAAGAACAACCATCAGTCATACCCAGTGGCACGACACTTTAATGAAACTCATGGGGGTAGTTTTAAGGATTTAAAATACTTCCTCATAGATTCAGTTCCACCGAACAAAAGGGGCGGTGATCGAGAAAAAGATCTTCGTAAACTTGAAATGCTATATATTCTAAATCTCGACACCAAGCATCAGAGAGGTCTAAATGCCACAGAGGAACTACATGCGAGCTTATTTATCTGAACAAATAATGAAAAAACAACGTTCAGTCAAAAATCAAATAGTGCACTTTATTAGAACCAGTTGAAAAAATAGCTCATTTATCCTTGAACAAATTCTATCAAAAACAATTAGTTTTAAGATAACCGCCAACCCCATCCCTATTTTAAACACACCGAGTAAGATAGGTTTTTACACATAGTTTTAATAAATTTGCACAGGACACTTTTTTCACGTTATTTGCACATAAAAGCACTTTCGTTACCAACAGGGAGGTCCTTCATATACTATTATACTCCAAGGAACTTTCTAGAGCAATGTAAAAGGTATTTTTACCAAAACAATGTAGAAATAATAGGATTCCCAACCTCCAGAGATCAATCAATATCTTCAAGTTGGGTAGCAAGGTTTTTAAACTAACATACTTGGTAAATCCAATGAAGGACATTAAGCGGCAATACCTTTCCTTTACTTGGTGTTTTATGGTTTTTAAACAAAAAAATAGAAGATTTTTT
Organism: Calotriton arnoldi; assembly: GCA_963921515.1. NCBI lineage: Eukaryota > Metazoa > Chordata > Amphibia > Caudata > Salamandridae > Calotriton > Calotriton arnoldi. The sequence continues at coordinate 196,446 of CAWUFW010002617.1, forward strand.
AAGTGTGTTTTAAGGTATTTGTACCGTCATTTTACAAAAAATCTGATTAATGTGTGAATATCTGTATTTATTTATATATATTTATGGATTTAACAACTGAGTTATCTATGGATTTATTTATACTTGGATACGCACAATATATCTGCAACCTCCAAAATCTATAATCTATTGCTTAAATTGAAACCACTCACCAAGCAACCACCTCGACATTACCATTTCTATGTCTATGGTTAACCCTGTTTTTTCAATGCACTTGTCACTTTAACAAAATCACGAGACAAAAAGTTCAAAAAAATGGTATTTAAATGAACCATCTTGCTGAAAGTGCGTCATGTGATCAAGTCCCCTGTGAGGGACGAAACGCGTCATGGCTACGACGATCTGTTGGGAGCAATAATAAAATAGCAGCACGAAATATTGTGGTCCGTGCTCTTTCTTTCGCGTGGAGGAGAAAGCGAGACGAGAAGGAGTGTTTGCGGAGATATATATATATATATCTCGTGACGCTTCCTATCTGCCAATTGTCGACAGACCCAGTAGGCACTGACCTCAGCCACACTCAGAGAAAGGCTTGAATCAAAGTTCTTTGTGGAGTATGCAGTAAAATTGATTGTGAAATACACCACAAAATTAACACAGGCATAATGCCTGCCATGACGCGTTTCACTCGTCAAAGCGAGCTTGATCATATATATATATGTATACACACACATACATATACACACACACATACATATACACACACATACATATACACACACCACATCCGATTCCTTGTAAAATGAACCGGACACCGACACGGGGAGTTTTCTGGCAATAAAGATTTTTATTCCAAAATTACGCTGCGACGCGTTTCGGCATCCGCTGCCTTGATCACACAGTCAATGTATGTGTATATATATATATATCCATCTCTCCTACTGGTGGTCGCCAGTAGGTAGTTATAGTTAGAACCTAGTGGTCGAGGCATATGACCTGTAGATTATATACTGTGCATAGATCGCCATCTGGTGTTGGGCTTGGATGTTTGCAGTTTGTTTTTGTTCGAAGAAGTCTTTGTAGTCACGAGATAGGTGACTCCTCCCTACGATGATAGTGCGCATGGGCATCAACTCCATCCCCAGATTGTTTTTTTCCGCCATCGGGTTCGGATGTGATTTGCTGCGCTCTGGGTCGGTATCGTCTTCGAACCCCCTTCGACGCGCAATCCTTCACCACTCGACGGTATTGTTCTCGATCGCATTCCCCTTTTGACGCGCATCCTCCAACTTCAAATAATCTTCGACCAACAGCTTCGACGCGGGCCGTTGGGCCTACCCGTGCCGACCACGCCGGCCGTCGATGGAACGGACTCCGTTTAAAAAAATGCCCCAGGTGTGGTGCTTAATTCCTACACACGGACTTAGACGAAGTGTGTATCCTCTGCCTCTCCCCCGAGCACGAGGAAAATCACTGCGAGGCCTGTACATCGTTCCGGTCGAAGAAAACCATCCGTGATCGTCAGGCTCGACGTCACGAAATGTCCCGTGGCAGCAGCTCGATTCCAGACATCTTCGGAGCAGGTTCTAATGTCCATCCAGAACTCCAACCTTCAGAAGAGGATATCTCCGTGTCCGAGGCCGACGACTCCGAGGAAGACTAGCAGAACGTCACCCCGGCTCAACGGATAGTGAGTACTAACACCCAGGCCGCCACCAAACCCAAACCTAAGGCTCCGGTAACACCTTTGCCCTCGTGCTCCGGTCGACACCGTGAACATACTTCAGACGCCCCGCCCTCGGGCCCGGCTATGAAACAAAAACAAAAGCCTTCTGACTCGGGCTCGAGTCGGCCCCATTCCGGCACCGAACATACACCTTCGGCACCGAAGCCTAAAACCAAGCCGGTGCCTCGCCCTTAATTGCCGGCACCGAAAACACCTTCGACGTCGAAAACCTCGACACCGAAGCCACCAAAAGACAAAGCTTTGGAGCCGAAACAGGACAAACCGAAAGCTTTGGAGCCGAAACAGGACAAACCAAAAGCCTCGGAGCCGAAGAACATCTCAGAGCCGGAAACTCCCTCACCAAAGGTTTCGGAGTCGAAAACCCCTACAAAACCTTCACAGCTTAAGCCCGTTAAGGAACACTCTACGCCCAAGCTTCCGGCGTCAAAACAAGACATACCACTCAAAGACCTTTCTTTTCAACAATTTTCGGATCCAAAGCAGAAAACACTGCATATTGACCCCGAAACTGGCCAACTTCTCACCAAACCTAAGAAACGAAAACTAGACCTCCCAGAGGACTCTCACATACCTCTCAAGTGCAAGGACATGGGTACTAACCCTTCTCCCCCTTATATACCTCCCTCTCCTCCGCCTCCTGATCCTAACTTATTCATCTCACCAGCAAACTCACCCTCACCTACACTCTCACCTCCACCACAGGATGATGATGACAGTGGGGATGGGGATACACTAGGGGATGATGACAACCATAACCTACCACGGACACAGACCCATGGGATTACTATGATCAAGATCCAGATCCACACAATGACCCTGATCTGTATCCCTCCAGGCCTTCACCACCTGATGATAACATTGGTTTTGCACAACTTATTAATAAAGCTGCTCACTACCATGGGGTAGAACTACACACTGATCCCCTAGAAGAGGACTTCTTAGTGGAAACATTCGCACCCTCACAAAAATCCACCCACACCCTGCCCATGCTAAAAGGCATGTTAAAACATGCTACCGAAGTATTCAAAGACCCTGTTAGAGCCTGAATACTTACACCAAGGGTGGATAAAAAATATAAAGCAGCTCCCACAGACCCACTGTATATCAAAGGCCAGGTACCTTTAGACTCTCTGGTTGTGTCTAACGCACGCAAGAGGGCTAATTCCCAAGCTACAGGCGACGCTCCTCCTCCTGACAAGGAGTCAAAGCTTATAGACGCTTCAGGAAAAAGAATTGCGTCACAGGCTGCTAACCATTGGTGCATTGCCAATGCTCAAGCTCTCTTAGCGCGCTACGACAGAGCGCACTATGACGAGCTGGAAAAACTAATGCAGCACATACCAGAGGAACACAAAAACAAGGTCAATGAACTCATTCAAGAGGGCAAACTTATAACTAACACCTCCATAAAATGCGCCCTAGATGCGGCTGATACAGCATCTCGTGCCATTAATACCAGCTTATTTACTGCGTAGGCACGCTTGTTTTCGAATCTCCGGATTCAAGCAAGAAGTTCAAACCACCATACTCAATCAGCCCTTCGATCAAGAGCATCTTTTTGCACCTACAGTCGATACTTCATTGGAGAAAATGAAGAAAGATACCGAGACTGCTAAGTCCAAGGGGGCCTTGCAACTACCTTCCAACAGGGATTCCTTTCGCCGCTCCTTTTACAGGGGTGGCTCCAAAACAATGTCGTCAGAAAACCCCTCCTCATCTTACAAAAGCCCCAATCAATCTACCTCCTCCAGAGGATATTTTCGGGGAGGATACAGAGGGAACAATAATAGGGGAAGAGCCAGAGGTAACAACACCCGCAATTCCCCTACCACCAAGCAGTGACTTCCCTACACTACCCCCCGACCATTCCACTCCTATCGGGGGACGTCTCTCACAGTTCCTACCTGTCTGGAACTCAATCACAACAGACAAGTGGGTAAGACAAATTATCCTGTATGGTTATTGTCTAGAACTCGCCTCCACTCCCCCAAATATCCCTCCCAGGCAACGTCCAATGTCATCAGAACATCTCACCCTCCTAAAACAAGAGGTTCTCTCCCTGTTACAAAAACATGCAATAGAACCAGTCCCCTTGCCTCATCAGGGCACAGGGGTTTACTCCCTATATTTCCTAATTCCAAAAAGGACGGCGCTCTCAGGCCAATACTGGACCTCAGACCACTAAACCTCTATATTCAGTCAGATCATTTCCACATGGTCACCCTCCAACAGGTGCTCCCATTGCTTCAACAAGGCAATTTTCTTTCCACTCTGGATTTAAAGGACGCCTACTTCCATATTCCCATTCATCCAGCTCACAGAAAATATCTCCGGTTCCTGGTGGACGGTCAACATTACCAGTTCAAAGTCCTCCCGTTCGGGGTGACCACAGCACCCAGAGTCTTCACCAAGTGCCTCGCAGTAGTTGCAGCTCACTTAAGAAGACAACACATTCACGTGTTCCCATATCTCGACGACTGGCTCATAAAAGCCAAGTCACACAGCAGCTGCGTTCACCACACCCGCAAAACAATTCAGTCGCTTCACGACTTGGGATTCACTGTGAATTTCACCAAGTCACACCTCCAACCATCCAACACACAAATGTATCTAGGAGCTACAATAGACAATTCCAAAGCTCTAGCATACCACAACCCAGTCAGAATACGCAACATACAGGCTCTAATATCACAATTTCAGCCTCAACACTCATTACCAGCTCGAGTGTTCATGCAATTAATCGGGATGATGGCCTCTTGCATTCTAATCGTCCCTTATGCAAGACTCCACATGCGTCCTCTACAGGAATGATTAGCACATCAATGGAACCAGACTCAAGGTCAGCTAACAGATCTGGTGTTGGTGGACAGCCGCACATATCGCTCTCTGCACTGGTGGAACACACAAAACCTTTCCAAAGGGCGGCCGTTCCTCGACCCGATTCCACAGATCGTGCTAACAGACGCATTGCTCGCCGGCTGGGGAGCTCATCTCCAAAACCTTACCATTCAAGGCATATGGACTACACAACAAAAACAATTCCACATAAACCACCTGGAATTACTGGCAATTTTTCTGGCATAAAAATCCTTTCAACTCCATCTAGTAGGCAAAACTGTATTAGTCCGTACGGACAACATGACAGCAATGTACTACATACAAAAGCAGGGAGGGACACACTCTCTACAGCTTTCACACTTAGCTCAACGCATATGGAAATGGGCAATTCCACAAAACATATATCTCCTTGCAGAACACCTCCCAGGAGTACACAATCAAATCGCAGATCTGCTCAGTCGTCAACAACAACAGATCCACGAATGGGAACTTCATCCTCAAGTTCTTCTTCCATTCTTTCAAATGTGGGGCTACCCAGAAATAGATCTGTTCGCCACACACCAAAACGCCCAACCTTCGCGTCCAGGTATCCACACCCATTGTCCACAGGCAATGCGATATGGATGAACTGGTCAGGGAAATTTGCTTACGCTTTTCCGCCTCTCCCACTCATTCCATTAGTGGTCTGGAAGCTCAAACAGCATTCCCTCTCACTAATCCTGGTTGCTCCCACATGGGCTCGACAACCCTGGTTCACAACCCTATTAGAAATGTCAGTAGTTCCTCATCAAAAACTACACCTCTCTCCCAAACTTCTCACTCAGAACCATGGAGAGATAAGGCATCCAGATCCCAGGCAACTCAACCTTGCGATCGGGCACCTGAAGTCTGAGTTTGGCTACCTTAATCGCCCCCCAAAAAAAAAAAAAAGGGTTAGAGGGTCCGTAGGGAAATTTACCGACCAGCACAGATATATTCCCTATAAGAACTGTAAAACGCACTGAAATATCTGTGGGTCTTAACAATCACTTGGCGCCCTAGGGCGTCCTATACACAAGTAAAGATATATTGAACCTCTCACTGGGAAACCCTATTTTAAGGACGGAATCCCATCACTCACCAGAGATGACATGCTTCATCATCTGGGATCTCCTCCCGGCTGTAAAACCTAGTACGGCCGAGGGCTACAACCCCCTCACTATGAGGGAGGAGCTCATGGATGTTTTCAAAGTTCAACTAGATGTACTAAGATCCATCAAATGAAGAGCTACAGTTCGTTACTCGGTGATGGGTGCAGTGCTTGAGTGAAAAAAGTGAAGGTGTACTAAAACTAACTACCAGGAGAAAAGAGTTTAATATGTATCTCATGGTGTCAGGGTTAAAAACAGTGCTAACGCAGTTTTAAAAAAATAACTGCCACTATCAAGTTAGAGGGTCGGTCTACATGTTTCTGCTATCGTGAGCTACAGAGTGTCCAGCATTCCTCAGGACCTAAAAGTGTGAGCTACTGCATATAATGTGAAAAACAATGAAAAAATAGAAACTATCCACAGCGCAGGTGAAAACTGCTCAATGGAACAGATTCAACCATACACACCAAACCTCTGTATTCTAGGCTCATGTAGTTGTCAAACCTGCATGAAAAAAGAGAGGTACAAATATAGATGCATTTAAATACTTGTGTACATAAAGTAACTGAAAATGAGTTAAAATCCTCAATAATACAACCAATAATCTAATTTAAGTGTAGATTAGAACTTACCCATAATGTGTGGGTATGTCACCTCACCTGGCAACTGCTCAGGACATGAGGCACCGCTCTAGAGAAAATTGTTGACAGAAAAACAAACTCGAAATTAATTACGTGTTTGTCTGTAACAAAACCATAATATAAAACACTCGTCATTATTAAATTTCTAAAGTGAGAAAAAATGGGGGGGGGAGGGGGAGACCTTTAATCCATATTAAAATAGGCATTCCACTGTACAGTGAACTATCGATGTACAACAGCTTAATTAATCACTTAGTTGGATGTGTTGTATAATCCAATAAGGTCGCAGTTGTTTTCTTTAGCGTATATATTGGGTTCCTATGGCCGCTAAAGGCTACTACCGCAGCGGCTCCTGTTTCTAACACGTATAACCGTTGATAGTACGGTATGGCAGGATAGGGTGTAACAAGTTTGAATCTCCCTGCATATAGGTTGAAAGAGGGAAAAGGGACAATTCAGCATAAAAGAACCTCAGTGCACATTCTAGCTTATCAACATGCATAGCTACAATTCACACGAACGGCAGCCTTTCTTAAGCTGGTTACGGGCACGAGTGACCGCTTATAAGCAAAACACGTATACAAAAATAGTGTTTTAGAAGTTAGAACAAGATGCTCTAAACAAAATGCTAGCACTTCAGAAGACGAAGGCAACAATCTCTACAATATCCGTCTTTAAGATTAAGTAACGAGGAGCCTCGGTGCACGTTCTTGTTTATTACCATGCATCGCTATAATTCACACGTTCGGCAGCCTTTCTCAAGCTGGTTACGGGCACGGGTAACCGCTTATAAGCAAAGCACATATGCAGAAATAGTGTTTAGAAGTTAGTCAGAGCAAGATTCTCTAAACAAACTGCTAGCACTTCAAAAGATGAAGGCAACAATCTATACATATCAGTCTTCAAGTTTAGGCACCGACAAACAAAAAGGAAGAAAGTTCAAACAAAAAATGGCGCGGGATAAACTAGAGACTCACCTGTCCATCGGTACCCCGGGCTACACTGAGCCGTCGTCGGAGGTACCGAACGTCACAGATTAGGTGATATTTAAGCTGTTCTGATTAGTACTCCAAAGTCACGAGACTCACTGTTTTGGCGCTTAGCATATGCGTGTACCTTTAGTTAAGCTCCTGATTGGTTTAGTTTTAGGGAATCCGGTTTATGGGAAACTTAGTTTGTTCTACTATTAAATCAGTGTCTATTCACACTCACTGGCTTAATATGGAGGACCGGTCGAGCTCGTATTAGCATAAGGCCGTTAGCACAACTGGTAGCGTGCATGCGAAAGTCGCTCGCAATGCAAACGCTCCACAGGTTCGCGGCCGCGCCCCGCCATTCGGACGCTTGAGTGTTCTAAGTGTAACATTAGAAAAATATTTTTTACTGATGTCTTTTAAAAAAAAAAAAAACTTTTTCAATAAAGAAGGCGCCTTTATTTATGTTAATGTCATGTGCCTTAACAGTACCGCCTTACATAAAAACTCTACAGTATAACACATATCAGAGAATAAAAGACTCATGACCGACATCATGTTAATGCTGGTAATTCATGAAAATGAGAAATTCAGTCCATTGTTGGCACTGTTACTGAAAGGATCTGATGACGATATTCATGCCCGCGCTAACATTAAGCCATTGGTACAACCCACAGTTGTTCTGTGGGAAGAGTAGGTATATTTTATCTTCGCAGTGCCTATACTGCAAACTTTCTGGCAAACCACCCATACACCTATGTATAATGGCATAGTCAAAGATGTATAGTGGCATGGTCTAGAGTTATCATGCAAAAGAATTCCTAGGTAATATCCCATGGCGCCTGTACATTATGGGATCCTAAAAGGGAGTCCAGCTGACTGTAGTGACATAGTCAAAAATTGTTTTACAACTACATTCTAAAAGATGTTATATAGCGCCTACGACATTTGGAAGATAGATATAGTGTTTGTAAGAAGGATCCCAAAGGTTCTAGCAGGATGTCTAAGATTGTTGACAAGTCATCCATATTCATGATGCCAGAACTTTTACATTATAGATGTTTACCTATTAAAGGAGGGTCCATGGTATATCGTCGTTGAGACCCTTTTTATCACTTTTCAGTTTGAATACCCAACGTTGTTCTTTAACAAACAAAAATTTGGATACATCAGAAATGTGTGGAGGAATGTATGGTTGCTCCAGAATAGTCCAGCGTAATTCATCTGCTGTGTGTTTGAGTGCTAAAAAGTGATTTGTAAGTTTGGTGGCCTGTTTGTTGCATCTTATGGTGCTTTTGTGTTCCGAGATCCGTAATTTGACCTTACGGGTGGTCATGCCCACATACTGAAGTTGGCATGGACACGTGACAAGGTAAATCAGTTTGTCACTGTTACAATTTGTGTGTTTAGATTGAGACCTTGGTCTTGATGTCCCAATGTCTATCACTGTTGTATGTTTAGTCTGTGGGCAGACTGAACAAGACCCACATGGAAAATGCCCTAACACTGGAGGCAGATTCCACAGGGTCCCTACAGTCGAAGGCAACATTGTTGGTTTCTTGGGTTGTCTGTGCACCAAGCTATCGCTCAGATTGGAGCTCCTCTTGAACGCAAAGAGTGGTAGAGGAATGTGCTCATTAGCAATGTTGAGGATCCTCCAATGTTTACGTATTGTCTTTTGAATCCCATTAGACAAAGCACTAAAAGTGCTGACTCATGTCAACCTTGATGTACTTGATTTAGGTGCTCGAGGCTCCAAAAGTGCCTCTCGATTGTTATTGGCAGCACGTTTCCAAGATTGACGGATACATTTTTTAAGGTAATTCCGATCTTTCAGCTGCCTAGCCAGTAATTCCGCGTGTTCAGTGAATTTTTCTGTAACAGAACAATTCCGTCTCACCGAAGAAACTGGCCATATGGCAGGTTGTCACGAAGTGACTTGGGATGTTGGCTGTTATAAAGTAGCAGTGAATTTCGTGACATGGGTTTTCTGTATAGTTCACTTTGTAAGCCATTCTCACTAGGGAAGATACGTAGATCAAGAAATGGCAGACTACTTTTGCTGAGTTCTACCGTGAAGCGAAGAAAGCTGTTTCTAGAGTTCAGCCAAGTTTGGAATTCAACAATAGTTTCATCCTCACCTCTCCATACCACAAAAACATCATCTATATACCTTTTCCATGCAATGATCTGGTCATGGAAAGGATTAATGATGTTAAGCACATGTTCTTGTTCGAACACATGGACATAAAGATTAGCCAGGCTGGGTGCAAAGACACTACCCATAGAGGTCCCAGATGTTTGTAGGTAGATAGTGTCCTCGAATTTAAAGAAATTCTCTTATATAGCCAGTCTGGCGCAGTCCATGATGAACTGAACGGGTGTAATGGAGTCGAGATTGCCATTGCCTAACAAGAGTCTGATAACGTCTAGAGTCTCATCTTGCAGAATGCAAGTATATAGCGATTCCACATCGAATGAGACTAGAGAGTCAGTACTGGCATCGAACTCAAGCTCAGGTATAATTCTCAAGACGTCCGTGGTGTCTTTGAGATAGGTGGGCATCTCACTCACCATTGGGCGTAGGAAGAAATCCACAAAAGTGGATAAAGGTTCTAAAAGAGAACCGATGCCCGATATTATGGGGCGTCCTGGTGGTGGCCTTTGTGTTTTATGTATCTTCGGTAATGCATAAAAGTATGGCATTACTGGATGCATCGTGGTCAGGAAACTGGCTTTGCTTGGCGTAATCCATCCTTCTAGTTTGGCTTCATCTACGAGGTTCGCTATTTTCAGGCTGATGCGATGCGTTGGATCAGATTTCAAAGGCTGATAAGAGCGAGTATCGCTCAGCTGGCGGATGCATTCAGTACGATATGCTGGGGTGTCCATTAGCACAATTGCACCCCACTTGTCAGCCGGCTTAATGGTGACAGACTGGTCAGTTGCTAGAGTACGTAGAGCTCTCCTTTCATTAACAGGTAGATTGTTAAAAAAGCGATTAGTAGAAGTACACAGATTGTTAATGTCATTTGTGACCGCTTTTTCAAACGTTAGTACCTGAATAGGAACAAGATGACTCGGAGGATTGAATGTTGACCGGTTCCTCAAACCGGTATTAGAAGGGTCAGTCGTAAGGTTGCTCGCTTCTTTATCTTTGAAAAAGAATTGCAATCTGATCTTTCTAAAAAAAAGTGTGCAAGCTCGCATTGAGTCTGGAAAGGGTCCCCCCCAATGGACGGTACAAACCCCAGTCCTCTATTAAGGGCAGCATGTTCGTCAGCTGTTAAGACCCGTTCGCTCAAATTGACAACGAGACTCAATCCTTGCTGGTCCCCAGTAGGTTCCCTTTGGTTTTGCTCCGAGTGCCCGGTGGTGATGTTGGCGGGCTCCAATGCACCTGAGCCTGATCGCCTCTCCGTCTGCCTCTGGTCCGTCCCCGGCCATACCCTAAAAAAGGCTGGCTATTCCGAAATTGGGGATACAGCTGTTGTGGCATTGTCTGTGGAGGGAAAGGCATGTTAGTCATTAAAGAGGCTAGACGTCCTACTACCAGAGCATGCTACGCAGCAAAGTGGAAACGATTCAGTAATTTACTGTACAATCAAATCAATCCACTAGACGCTTCCACTCAAAACATTATTTGCTATCTATACACCTACAACGCTGTAACCTAGCATATACATCTATAAGACTACCTCTAGCTGCAATAGCAGCTTATCTACAAAACAGACAACACTTGTCTT
>CAWUFW010002617.1:212500-225000 GCA_963921515.1 Calotriton arnoldi
TTTACACCTCTCTGCAACGCAGCTCTATGGCGCTTTTTGGAGGTATATGGTGGGCTAGTTGGACTCCGGGGACCCTCAGGATTCAAGGGGACTTAATCCCCCAACTTAAAACGCGCCACGGGCGCGTTTGCACAGTGGTGAAGGGAGGGGCGGGGCTTGAGGTGACATGTGTGCAAACAGGCCCCGTGGCGCGTTTTAAGATGGGGAATTAAATCCCCTTCAATCCTGAGGGTCCCTGGGGGCCAACTAGCCCAACAGGTACATCCAGAAAGCGCCACAGAGCTGCGTTGCAGAGAGGTGTAAAAGGGGTGTGGCCTCTCTACACGTCTCTGCAACGCAGCCCCTGGCGCATATTGGAGGTTCCTGGTGGTCTAGTTGGCACCTAGGGACCCTCAGGATTCAAGGGAACTTAATCCCCCAACTTAAAACGCGCCACGGGGCGCGTTTGCAAAGATGTCACCTCAGGCCCCGCCCCTCCCTTCACCATTGTGCAAATATTCCTCTAAAATCAGCCGAAATAGGAATTCCGATTTACTCACCTGTTATAAGGAGAGACCTCAGTGCTGCATCTTTCAGCCCAGTACTGATCCTCAAAAGTAATTTTAACCGTACTTACCGGTAACTTGAATTTCCTTCATAGGCTAACATTGACTGGTTTCACTTGGAAATTCTTCTAAGTGTGGAGTTTTGGAACTTTAAAATATTCCTCTAAAATCAGCCGAAATACGAATTCCGATTTACTCACCTGTTATCAGGAGAGACCTCAGTGCTGCATCTTTCAGCCCAGTACTGATCCTGAAAAGTAATTTTAACCGTACTTACCGGTAACTTGAATTTCCTTCATAGGCTAACATTGACTGGTTTCACTTGGAAATTCTTCTAAGTGTTGATTTTTGAAACATACAAATATTCCTCTAAAATCAGCCGAAATCCGAATTCTGATTTACTCACCTGTTATCAGGAGAGACCTCAGTGCTGCATCTTTCAGCCCAGTACTGGTCCTGAAAAGTAATTTTAACCGTACTTACCAGTAACTTGAATTTCCTTCCATAGGCTAACATTGACTGGTTTCACTTGGAAATTCTTCTAAGTGTGGAGTTTTGGAACTTTAAAATATTCCTCTAAAATCAGCCGAAATACGAATTCCGATGTACTCACCTGTTATCAGGAGAGACCTCAGTGCTGCATCTTTCAGCCCAGTACTGATCCTCAAAAGTAATTTTAACCGTACTTACCGGTAACTTGAATTTCCTTCATAGGCTAACATTGACTGGTTTCACTTGGAAATTCTTCTAAGTGTGGAGTTTTGGAACTTTAAAATATTCCTCTAAAATCAGCCGAAATACGAATTCCGATTTACTCACCTGTTATCAGGAGAGACCTCAGTGCTGCATCTTTCAGCCCAGTACTGATCCTCAAAAGTAATTTTAACCGTACTTACCAGTAACTTGAATTTCCTTCCATAGGATATCATTGCCTGCTTTTTGCTGAAAAAGTTTCTAAGTGTTGATTTTTGAAACATACAAATATTCCTCTAAAATCAGCCGAAATACGAATTCCGATTTACTCACCTGTTATCAGGAGAGACCTCAGTGCTGCATCTTTCAGCCCAGTACTGATCCTCAAAAGTAATTTTAACCGTACTTACCGGTAACTTGAATTTCCTTCATCGGATAACATTGACTGGTTTCACTTGGAAATTCTTCTAAGTGTTGATTTTTGAAACATACAAATATTCCTCTAAAATCAGCCGAAATACGAATTCCGATTTACTCACCTGTTATCAGGAGAGACCTCAGTGCTGCATGTTTCAGCCCAGTACTGATCCTCAAAAGTAATTTTAACCGTACTTACCGGTAACTTGAATTTCCTTCATAGGCTAACATTGACTGGTTTTCAGCAAAAAGTTTCAAAGTGTTGATTTTCACAAACTACAAATATTCCTTAAAAATCGCCTGTATGACTTAAACGCATTCTTTCAACTGTTTACAGGAGATGCACCAGTGCTGGATCCAGGATCCAACACTGAGTAAGAAAAAGTAACGATAACAGTTTTTACCTGCTAAGTGAATTTCCTTCCATAGGATAACATTGGTGATTCTATGAGAAAAAGTTTCAAAGTGTCAACTTTTAAAATACAATAATATTCCTTAAAAATCACGACTGTAACCAAAACGCTTTTACTCAACTGTTTACAGGAGATGTACCAGGACTGAATCTAGGATCCAGTCCTGTGGTTACAAAAGTAATCCATAAAGTAACTAATTGCATTTAACTAGAAATTCACATTGAGCTGAATGTTGCATTGTGTTTGAAAATGTGTTGCCCATTGCAACAACTGTAACTACTGTACTTAAAAGTCTATTGCCTATCTGCAAAGTATTTAAACTAAAGTAATTCATTCTGAGAAAGTATTTTTGTAATGTAATGTATAATGTAATTACAATGTAATTTGACAAATAAAATATGTAAAAAAAATTGTTTCTAAAAATGTAGTAAATCAGTATGAAAAAAATTAATATAACAATTAATACATTTAAAAATTGTCATTTACAAAACCTTTGAAATTCACTGAAAAAACCGTAGGTTTCAGGCACGTTATAGTTAGAAATTAGCATTTAAAAAACCTTTGAAATTCACTGAAAAAACCATAGGTTTCAGACACGTTATAGTTACAAATTAGCATTTAAAAAACCTTTGAAATTCACTGAAAAAACCATAGGTTTCAGACACGTTATAGTTACAAATTAGCATTTAAAAAACCTTTGAAATTCACTGAAAAAACCATAGGTTTTAGGGACAGTTATAGTTACTTGGACATTGCACTCGTACAAAACCCGTGAAATTCCCCGTTATAGTTAGTTCAGCTAACTATAACTCGCGCCCGCAATGCACTGCTGATGACGTCACATATTACATCACTCATGACATGGTCAGTGACATCACTGATGACATCTCAAATGACATCACTGATGACATCATCCACGTGATAATCTGATGCACCTCCTCACACCCTAATATAATCTTTGATACACCCACTCTAAATTACAGACTGCCATTCGCAAAACCATAGACACTCCAACACCAATAACTACATACCCACTCACTGATTCTTAGGTCTACACACACACATCCACTCACTCACCCGTACAGTCACTCATACTTACGGTCACTCAGTACAGGACTATCATATGCACTCTTACTCCTATATAGACACTCAAACAACGCCACTCATCCATAGAGATACTCACACACCTAGTCAGTCATGCAAATAATTAAACACACTGCCATTTACTCACCTATACAGTTATACACACACCAGCTCACTTACTCATACAAATAGTAGCACATTGTTACGCTCTTATACAATCACTGATACAAGCACACAATCATCCATACAGCCACTATCACAATCACTCACTCTTGCTTATAGCTATTTATATACTCCAACACACATATATACTGCCTTTCACATATGTAGTTACTCACACATGTACCACTGGGACATACATTCACTCACTAACACACTCTTACACACACTTACCCACCCATACAGTCTATCACAGATGCACTCTTGAAACCATCCACCCAGTGAATCACCCACTCACACATCTATGCACAGAGTTGCACACACCCCTCCCACACAAACACTCAGGCACCCATACAGATACTCAGACAAGCATTCAATAACTCATATAGAAAATCATTTAGCTATTCACAAACACATGCAGCCACTTACACAGCAACAGACAGACGGATACAGACATACACCCAGTTTAGTCACTAACCCATGCATTCAGTAAGATACGTTAAATCACTCACTTATAGAGTCAGTCACGCACCTACTAAATCATCCATACAGACACTTACACACCCACTCATTCTTCAATACGTCTTTTCCTATATATTTTAAAAATATTTAAACTTTACAGAAACACACAGTCACTGGATGATGTCATCAGTGATGTCATTTGAGATGTCATCAGTGATGTCATCAGTGATGTCACTGACCATGTCATGAGTGATGTAATATGTGACGTCATCAGCAGTGCATTGCGGGGCGCGAGTTATAGTTAGCTGAACTAACTATAACGGGGGAATTTCACGGGTTTTGTACGAGTGCAATGTCCAAGTAACTATAACTGTCCCTAAAACCTATGGTTTTTTCAGTGAATATATATATAGATGTGTGTATGTATATATATGTGTGCATGTATATATTCACTGAAAAAACCATAGGTTTTAGGGACAGTTATAGTTAGTTGGACATTGCACTCGTACAAAACCCGTGAAATTCCCCCGTTATAGTTAGTTCAGGTAACTATAACTCGCGCCCCGCAATGCACTGCTGATGACGTCACATATTACATCACTCATGACATGGTCAGTGACATCACTGATGACATCTCAAATGACATCACTGATGACATCATCCAGTGACTGTGTTTCTGTAAAGTTTAAATATGTTTAATATATATAGGGAAAGGCGTATTGAAGAATGAGTGGGTGTATAAGTGTCTGAATGGATGATTTAGTAGGTGCGTGACTAACTCTATAAGTGAGTGATTAAACGTATCTTACTGAATGCATGGGTTAGTGACTAAACTGGGTGAATGTCTGTATCCGTCTGTCTGTTGCTGTGTAAGTGGCTGCATGGGTTTGTGAATAGCTACATGAGTGTCTATATGAGTTATTGATTGGTAGTCTGAGTATCTGTATGGGTGTTTGTGTGGGTGGGATGTGTGCGACTCTGTGCATAGATGTGTGAGTGGGTGATTCACTGGGTGGATGGTTTCAAGAGTGCATCTGTGATAGACTGTATGGGTGGGTAAGAGTGTGTTAGTGAGTGAATGTATTCCCAGTGGTACATGTGTGAGTAACTACATATGTGAAAGGCAGTATATATGTGTATTGGAGTATATAAATAGCTATAAGCGAGAGTGTGTGATTGTGAGAGTGACTGTATGGATGAGTGTGTGCTTGTATCAGAGATTGTATAAGAGCGTAAGAATGTGCTAGTATTTGTATGAGTAAGTGAGCTGGTGTGTGTATAACTGTATAGGTGAGTAAATGGGTGTGTGCTTAATTTTTGCATGACTGACTAGGTGTGTGAGTACCTCTATGGATGAGTGGCGGTGTGTGAGTGTTTATATAGGTGTATGAGTGCATATAATAGTCCTGTACTGAGTGACTATAAGTAAGAGTGACTGTACGGGTGAGTGAGTAGATGTGTGTGTGTAGACCTAAGAATCAGTGAGTGTGTATATAGTAATTGGTGTTGGAGTGTCTATGATTTTGACAATGGCAGTCTGTAATTTACAGTGGGTGTATCAAAAGTTATATTAGGGTGTGAGAAGATGCATCAAATTATCACATGGATGATGTCATCAGTGATGTAATTTGAGATGTCATCAGTGATGTCACTGACCATGTCATGAGTGATGTAATATGTGACGTCATCAGCAGTGCATTGCGGGGCGCCAGTTATAGTTACCTGAACTAACTATAACGGGGGAATTTCACGGGTTTTGTACGAGTGCAATGTCCAACTAACTATAACTGTCACTAAAACCTTTGGTTTTTTCTGTGAATTTGTAAGGTTTTTTAAATGCTAATTTCTAACTATAACGAGCCTGAAACCTATGGTTTTTTTCAGTGAATTTCAACGGTTTTTTAAATGCTAATTCCTAACTATAACATGTCTGACACATATGGTTTTTCGGTGAATTTCAAAGGTTTTGTAAATGACAATTTTTAAATGTATTAATTGTTATATTTATTTTTTTCATACTGATTTACTACATTTTTAGAATTTTTTTTTTACATATTTTATTTTTTAAATTACATTGTAATTACATTATACATTACAAAAAATACTTTCTCAGAATGAATTACTTTAGTTTAAATACTTTGCACATAGGCAATAGACTTTTAAGTACAGTAGTTACAGTTGTTGCAATGGGCAACACATTTTCAAACACAATGCAACATTCAGCTCAATGTGAATTTCTAGTTAAATGCAATTAGTTACTTTATGGATTACTTTTCTAACCACAGGACTGGATCCTAGATTCAGTCCTGGGACATCTCCTGTAAACAGTTGAGTAAAAGCGTTTTGGTTACAGTAGTGATTTTTAAGGAATATTATTGTATTTTAAAAGTTGACACTTTGAAACTTTTTCTCATAGAATCACCAATGTTATCCTATGGAAGGAAATTCACTTAGCAGTTAAAAACTGTTATCGTTACTTTTTCTTACTCAGTGTTGGATCCTGGATCCAGCACTGGTGCATCTCCTGTAAACAGTTGAAAGAATGCGTTTAAGTCATACAGGCGATTTTTAAGGAATATTTGTAGTTTGTGAAAATCGACACTTTGAAACTTTTCTGCTGAAAACCAGACAATGGATTCCTATGGAAGAAAATATAAGTTACTGGTAAGTACGGTTAAAATTACTTTTCAGGACCAGTACTGGGCTGAAAGATACAGCACTGAGGTCTCTCCTTATAACAGGTGAGTAAATCGGAATTCGTATTTCGGCTGATTTTAGAGGAATATTTGTATGTTTCAAAAATCAACACTTAGAAGAATTTCCAAGTGAAACCAGTCAATGTTAGCCTATGGAAGGAAATTCAAGTTACTGGTAAGTACGGTTAAAATTACTTTTCAGGACCAGTACTGGGCTGAAAGATACAGCACTGAGGTCTCTCCTGATAACAGGTGAGTAAATCAGAATTCGGATTTCGGCTGATTTTAGAGGAATATTTGTATGTTTCAAAAATCAACACTTGGAAACTTTTTCAGCAAAAAGCAGGCAATGATTTCCTATGGAAGGAAATTCAAGTTACTGGTAAGTACGGTTAAAATTACTTTTGAGGATCAGTACTGGGCTGAAAGATGCAGCACTGAGGTCTCTCCTGATAACAGGTGAGTAAATCAGAATTCGTAGTTCGGCAGATTAGAGGAATATTTGCACAATGGTGAAGGGAGGGCGGGGCCTGAGGTGACATCTGTGCAAACGCGCCCCGTGGCGCGTTGTAAGTTGGGGATTAAGTCCCCTTGAATCATGAGGGTCCCTAGGGGCCAACTAGCCCACCAGGAGCCTCCAGTATGCGCCAGGGGCTGCGTTGCAGAGACGTGTAGAGAGGCCACACCCCTTTTTACACCTCTCTGCAACGCAGCTCTGTGGCGCTTTCTGGATGTACCTGTTGGGCTAGTTGGCCCCAGAGACCCTCAGTATTGAAGGGGATTTAATTCCCCATCTTAAAACGCGCCACGGGGCCTGTTTGCACACATGTCACCTCAGGCCCCGCCCTCCCTTCACCACTGTGCAAACGCGCCCGTGGCGCGTTTTAAGTCGGGGGATTAACTCCCCTTGAATCCTGAGGGTCCCTGGGGTGCAACTAGCCCACCAGCTACCTCCATTAAGCGCCACAGAGCTGCGTTGCAGAGAGGTGTAAAAGGGGTGTGGCCTCTGTACACCTCTCTGCAAGGCAGCCCCTGACGCATACTGGAAGGTTCCTGGTGGGCTAGTTGGCCTCAGGGACCCCAGTATTCAAGGGGAATTACTTTCCTTCTTAAAACGCGCCAGGGGCGCGTTTGCAAGTACTGCAGGGAGGGGGGCGGGGCCTCCGGCACGATGCAGTTTTTTTTTTTTATGGGAGGGGGGCTGCGTGGCCCCCCTTCCCTCAGCCACTTTTGGCCCCGGGGACCCCATCCCCCGGGGCCTGAGCATTTTTTTTTTGTTTTATTTAAAAAAAAAAATTTAAAAAAAAACGGGAAGTGGGCCGCGTGGCCCCCCTTCCCTGGGCCTCTATTGGCCCCGGGGACCCCATCCCCCGGGGCATGCCCTGTTTTTTAAATAAATATGGAGGGGGGCTGCGTGGCCCCCCTCCTCAGGCCATTTAAGGTCCCGGGGACCCCATCCCCCGGGGCCGGCCTTGCCCTTATTTTTCTTATTTTTTATTTATTTTTTTATTTGGGGAGGGAGGCTGCGTGGCCCCCTCCCGGGCCACTATGGCCCCGGGGACCCCATCCCCGGGGCCTGGCCTCTGGTTGGGGACTGTGGGGGGTCCCCAACCCCCACAGTCCCGCCGGCTCCCGCGTCCTATGGGAGCCGGCATTGCTTTCCACATGGGGAGCAGCTAAGATGCTGCTCCCCATGTGGAAAGCAATTGGTTTGCATTTACAAAGAGAGAGCAGGTTTCCTGCTCTCTCTTTCAAATGCAAACCAAGTTTGCTATGACAGGACGGGAGCCGTGAGGCTCTCGTCCTGTCATAGCAAACAGCAGTGTCCCGGGGGTAGGCACCCCGGGACACTGCAAGAGCCGGCCCTTGGGGGTGGCGGTCCCCAGCGCCATCAAGGGCTCCAGGAGGGGGCCGCGCGGCCCCCCTCCCTACATTTTGAAAGCCCCGGGAGGTGGTGGTCCCCGGGGCTTGGGAGTCCAAAACGGACCCCCATTTTCAATTTTCTTAGTGCCCCAGGGAGGTGTTGGTCCCGGGGCGTGTGGGAGGCTGGAGCCCCCACACAGGTTTAAAAAAAAAAAAGCCCGGGGAGGTGGCAGTCCCGGGGCTGCGGGAGGGCTCAGAGCCCTCCCGCACCATTCATGATAAAGCCCCGGGGGTGGTGGTCCCGGGGCTTGGAGGCCCTAGAGGCCCCCATGCATAAAATAAACACCCCCAGCATGCCCCCGGAACTTGGCCCACCCGGGGGCAAATTAACATCGAAGCGTGGGAGACCGCGCTTTGATTTTTTTTTTTTATCGGCAGGATCCGCGCACTCTGAGCGCATCCTGCCGATTTTAAAAGAAAAGAAAAAAAATGTTTTTTTTGCCCAGGGGGTCCTTGTGGGACCCCTGAGCAGACCTAGGGGTCAGGGTGTTTCTACCCTGCCCCCTTTGTGCGTTTTGCGCACTTTTTTTACTGCTTTCTTGTTCCTCGGTTCTACCGAGGAACAAGATGGCTGCCAACACTTCCTGGTTTGGAGTGTTGACAGCCAATTAGCAGAACAGCTCGTGATCGGGAGGGTGCGCGAATCCGACGCGGCCATAGATATATATGTACTTTTACTTTTGATTTTCTCAGCAACTACTGAACGGATTTACACCATTTAACAAAAGGGTTCTTTCTGAACCAAGAACTACCTCTTTGCCAAATTTGGTGTAATTCCGTTCAGCAGTCCAGGCTGTAACCGTGTCCAAAGTTTCCTATGGGAAATTGATTTTTGACTCTTATTTTTTAATTTCTCCGCAACTACTGAACGGATTTACACCATTTAACAAAAGGGTTCTTTCTGAACCAAGAACTACCTCTTTGCCAAATTTGGTGTAATTCCGTTCAGCAGTCGAGGCTGTAGCCGTGTCTAAAGTTTCCTATGGGAAAATGAATGGGGAAAACACGTTTTGGGACCCCCCTTTTTTCTCGGCCCCCGCTTGACGAATCACCCTGAGACTTTCAGGGTAGGAGCGGACCGGAGCGGGCCATAAAGTTTGAAAATTTCACCAAGATTCGTCAACCGACGCAAGAGTTATTTCAAATAGAATGTCGCGGATTTCCTATGGAAAATAGGTCCTAACTATAACTATCTACTGGCGACCGCCAGTAGATAATATATATATATATATATATATAGATGTGTGTATATATGTGTGTATATATATATATATATATATATATATATATATGTGTGTATATATATGTGTATATATATATATATATAGATGTGTGTATATATATATATATATGTGTGTATATATGTGTATATATATATATAGATGTGTATATATATATATAGATGTGTATATATATATATATATATAGATGTGTGTATATATATGTGTATATATATATATATAGATGTGTGTATATATATGTGTATATATATATAGATGTGTGTATATATATGTGTATATATATAGATGTGTGTATATATATATAGATGTGTGTATATATATGTGTATATATATATAGATGTGTGTATATATATGTGTATATATATATAGATGTGTGTATATATATGTGTATATATATATATATATATATAGATGTGTGTATATATATGTGTATATATATATATATAGATGTGTGTATATATATGTATATATATATATAGATGTGTGTATATATATATGTGTATATATATATATATAGATGTGTGTATATATATGTGTATATATATATATAGATGTGTGTATATATATGTGTATATATATAGATGTGTGTATATATATGTGTATATATATATAGATGTGTGTATATATATGTGTATATATATATAGATGTGTGTATATATATGTGTATATATATATAGATGTGTGTATATATATGTGTATATATATATAGATGTGTGTATATATGTGTGTGTATATATATATATAGATGTGTGTATATATGTGTGTATATATATATATATAGATGTGTGTATATATGTGTGTATATATAGATGTGTGTGTATATATGTGTATATATAGATGTGTGTGTAGCAGACGCCGTTCTTCGTGGATTCCCTTCTCTGGGAAAGGACGGAACACGAACCCAATTTGGTGCATGAAATCTTTATTGTGCTCTCAACACCACTACCGCCCTGACGCGTTTCGGCCTGCCACGGCCTTGATCACATGACGCGTTACGAAAGCCCTGAGTCTACATTTAAAGTGCAAAGTGCCAATCACGTGATAACAAAATACATAGACATGGAAAAAAGACACATTTGTTAATAACATTCGGTCAATTTGTCGTGCAATAAATGCCTTTCAGTATGTGCAAAAACTGCCATAAATACTTACATTATAAATAGCACATTATATTTTTGTAAAAATATATATGTATATAAATTAGCACAGAGTATTGGGTTAAATCCCAATTGTTGATAAATGCCAAAAAATACCTAAAAACTTTTCCATATAAAATACATAAAAAAGTCATGTGTGCATATGTAAAAATACATCTATTAAAATTCATAGTGCTTAAAAACATATTGATATGAAATTCATGTTAAAAAGAACAGAATGACAGTAATTGCAACTGTGAAAGCGATAATGTTTAACAACTTATTGATGTAAAATTCATATGTTGTTCAAAAAAGCGAACAAGGAAAAAAGCTGATAATTTGATCTCTGTATAGTACATCTATGTATCGCTAAATTCCAGTTTTAACTTATTTGTGGCAATCACACAAATTTGACCCAAGTGTCTTAATACTACATGTAAATCACTTAAGATATAACCCCTAATCCATGTCATAATGCAGTACTAATTAACGTGTTAAAAAGAAGTGCTACCTAGGAACAGGTCCCTGTTCCTATGAGTCAATGACAATAATTTCACAAAAACTAGAAATCAGAGTTTAAAAAGATTATTATTACCTAAAACTCTATATTCAAAAATTAAAAAAATATATTTTTTATATTATGTTGTTAAAAACAAGCTAAAATACTTGTAAGCAGCAAGCTGAATAGAATTAATATTTGTCTCTACAAGTGTATGAAAAAAGAGAATTATTCATCCAGGAAGAATTAATGATTAATACATGACCTGAATTGCATCATTAGCTAAATAAGAATATTAGAATTAACCTTATGTAAATCTCATAGCCATGTATGCAAATCCTCACTTGAATTGTGCCCGTTCGGGGTCTTAGTGTCTAATTCGACAATATATTGTGTTTCCAGACGTCGTAATTTTACCTCTCTATTGCCGCCCCGTCTAGATGCTGGAATAGAATCAATCAAATAATATGTCAGGTGTTTGAGGTCACTGTCATGTATATCTTTAAAATGGCGAGCTACTGGATATGTTGGGTCGTTGTTGGTAATTGCTCTCATGTGTTGCAGTATGCGTTTGTGGGCCTGTAACTTGGTACTGCCGACATACTGCAACCCACAAGAGCAACCCAGCACATAAACAACAAACTCTGTGCGACAAGTGAGGAATTTGGTGATCTTAAAAATTTCCTCAGAAAATGGCGTTTTATATGTAGTTTTATTCACTGCATATTTGCATGCCCGACAATTGTTACATTTGACAAATCCTTTGCGGGCAGTAAGCCAGTTTGTTGATGTTAATAACTCTGGACTACTTTTAACTAATGAATCCCGCATGGATTTGGATTTTCTAAATGTTATGCAGGGATGTTTAGGCAGTAGTTTGCCCAATACTGGGTCACTTTTGACAATTGGCCAATTTCTGTTAACAATCTTGCGCAAAGAGTTATGTTGACGACTATAGGTAAGAATAAGCCTAGTCTCAGCCTTAGTAGTGTCAATTATTTTGGGTTTCCTCGAGTAGCTTTCTAACAGGTTATTTCTGTCCAAACCATTGGCTTTTTTTTTAGCTATATCTATTGCCTTTACATTGTAACCACGTTCCAGAAATCTTATTTTACTCAAATACTGGGCCTCAGCAAGGTCACTTGGATTGCTACATGCGCGACGTATCCTCAGCATCTCTCCATAAGGAATACTTTGGATAAGATGCTGAGGATGGTGACTAGTTGCATGCAG